>NJDC01001247.1:33349-45390 GCA_002245475.1 Calephelis virginiensis
CATTTAATGATAGAAAATACGCTAATTTCTTCATCAACACTTCAAAATAGTACAAAATGCTATCAAGATTGACTAATCTTACTCAATACGTACACGGAATTCAATATTACAGTATTTTTTATACAGCATTCATATGATTTGCACAGACTATAATATAATCCAAGAGGTAATTATGTTTTTTACACTCTAGTAACCAATTACATATTTGCAACACGTAACAAAACACTGAGATATAAAGGTTATGGTGCTTCTCAGGTAATTGAGGCTTAATGTTACGGACCAAGACTTTATGCTGGGACTCACAGATAACAAACTTACAGCCAATATTAATAATCAATCCTAATCCAAAACTTGCTGTCCAAGATTGATATTTTGATCCATTTTTATGTTATCGCTTTCCAATAACATATCTGTGGACAGGATTAATATGGCAATTAGGTATGGGATAGGCCGCCGGATACGCAGCTATCTAGATTGCTTGAAATCCATTAGATTGAGATACATTATTAACATTGCTTCTTCTTCGCCGTTTCTTCTCCTGTCTGGCTAGGTTTGGAAACGGTGGTAGTTTGCGGTAGATAGGGATAAATTAATTTACATTCTAAAAATTGAGTGTATTAATAAATAATCATGTAATCTCAAAACAAACAAAAAACAGAATGTAAATAGTAAATCGTGAATAAATAATTAAAAACATATTAAAATATTTGCACACCACAAGTTGGTAGAATATGTAGGAACGCTTAAATAATTTTGTAACATCTTTGTAACACTCATATTCCGCAAATAAATATTTTTTCTTTTCTTTCTTTTCATTGGCCGCTAAGCGAACAAAGTGCCTTCACTTTTAGAAGCGAGCGAATTTTGTTCATTTGTTTAGCTAAGAAACTCACCCCCAGTTTTCGAGAAGTCAATTAATTTTAAACTACGATTTATTTCTTCGTAGCAGCTGTTTAACATCAATTAGGTTTAAAAGTCTAAACCGAACTCATGTTAATGAACTGTTCCAAATAGGTTGTATTGACGTTTAACCTAGGACGTGTAACCTAGGAAATAGTCTGATATTTGGCTTTAGTATTACAACAACAACAGAACAGACAGATCTACGGAAACGGATTACGAAAAATGAGGATAGTAAAAATTAAAAACAAAATTAGCTTACTAGTATGTTTCTTCTCAGATCAAAAGGATTTCTCAGGAATGTTTTCAGAAAACCTGCAAATGATTATAATTTTAAGTTCCAGTGACAAAAACTCAAGTAAGGATGTTTGTCAATAAATTGTATCAAGAATGGAATTACACCAAGCACCTTGGAAGGCAAACCGGAACACGTCATGACGTTAAGGCGACAGGCATAGGTAAAGCGGTGGTACCAATCCGGGTGAGTCGCTGCGAAACTCTACCACCAAGTCAGATGTCATGGTGTTAGTATCGGTAAGCCTATGCTCACTTTTTACGAGCTGGCTGTCACAGGACGCGTGATGGTCTATTCTACAAAGGAGACCGGAGCAACAGGCAAGTAAGGATAGTTTTGAGTCACCTGGTGGTAAGTGTATCGTCACAGCCAGCAAAATCAATGGCAGCAACATAACTACCCAACTAGAACATTCACAGAGGCGTTTTTAGACTTTTAGGAATAGTTTTCCTGAAAGACGTTTCCTGAATTATATCCACAAATACCACCGTTGCTACAGTTTGCTAGTTGGGTAATGTTGTAATGTAACTTTTCAACAAACTTCTTTGCTCCGGACTCTTAACCCGTTTTGGTCTGGATCCATGGAGTAGAATATGCTATCTGACGTTCTACTTCATAGATCGTAAGAAGCGAGCGTAGACGAGGTGGTCTGGTAATAGAGTGCTGTACAGCAGCTTGTACCGGTGAGGATCTACCGCCTTTCCTATTCCTGACACTATCGTGACAGAGTTATATTCCGGTGAAGAGGGAATGGTAGCCGGTAGACTAGTACTGTAGACTTATCACCTCAGCAAAAGGAAATCGACGCACCTCTAACTTAAAAGTTGCTATGGTTGTTTCTTATCACCAGGAGAACTGTGTACTTGTTCACATAAAACTTAAAAACTATAACTATAATTTTAGTAATTTTTGTTTTATTTTCTTGCAGGTAAAACTCAGCAATCCCAGTGAGACACTTAGCAGTGGTTTGTGATATTTTTATAATTCACAATAAAAAAATATATAAATGACAAATATTCGATATTTTCCAAAACTTCCAAGTTTTTTCTTACCTTTTAAGTATTCTTTTTATCATTTAAACAATCTCAAATTTTCAAACAACAAAAAACTAATAATATGTTTATAATGTAATAAAAATATAAGGAATACGTACGTAAATAGCACAAATGTTAAAAATCTGCATAAACTGTACATGTATTTAAAATAGCACGTAAGCGAAAGAGAAGATACGAAATAGAGGTACACGTCTATCTGTCACGTCGTTTCTATTTAAAAAAGACTGTCCCGCTGAGTTTCTTTCGCCGGATCTTCTCAGCGTGTGGCTGCGTTTCCGATCCGGCGAAAGTTTACAAAAATGTTAACGCGCATAAGCACCACTAGTGTAGTCTAGGTGAATAACGTTTTTTCTGATTCCGACTCTGAAAATTGTTGTGATACCATTTAAAATTATCAAATTTATATTAAATAAGTGTAAGAACATATTAAACAATCTTACATACATATTAGGGTTTTACAACATTGTTATATTTTACCAACAAATATACAATGCGAAAGTAAATAGATGTAGGTACACGAGGAGACTTAGGTTGACATTTTACGATCAAATTCATCGGGTTTAGTCCAAGGGTCAACACAGGTAAGTTACTACAACATTGTTATGTTATCCTGATTGTTTAATATTATGTTTATTGTGGAAGTTAAAATACATTAGGTACAGCTTTTGAAATTTAACAACAGGATTATACGAGTCCATCATAAACGACAATGACATTATAATACGTGGAATTAATGTGTTAATATCGCTACAAATATAGCTTTGTATGTCCTAACATTTAACTTTACGAACAAATAATTACACCTTCGTGGGCTATAACTTAACTTATATATCTCAACTTCACGTATTTTGTCATCACACAACTTAGCAACGAATATAACTTTGTAATACTTGTAACTAATGATACATACTTGCTAATAGTTTGTTCGCAAATTACTTTCAAAGTTTCACCATTTCAGTTGAAGGTTTTTGACATACAGACAGATTAGTAATAACTTGTTACCCACATGATGATAGGACTTCTAACCTTAAGCGTTAGGTAATTGTTTAGTTGCCCAAATTAAGATTTAAACTAAAACATGATAATGGATAAGATTAACAAAAAAATGTAGGTTAGTAACCACGCAGGCAAGCTTCTACAGAATCTACCACTACTCTATATTCAATAGTCAAATTTTTTATGCAAAGTGTTCTTATAAATACTTTTTGAATGTCATTTTTAACGATTTTGTCGTCAGACAATAAATATGAACAAAACTAATTATATTAATGTCTTCGGCTAGTCGTGGGTTGTGCCTCTGCCTACCTCTTCGGGGATATGGGCGTAAAGATACTTTTTTTAAATTATATAAAACAAATATAAGTTTCAATTACTACGCTTGAGATTAACAGTTAAGAACAGTTTTTATAAACAAAATAAAGTATGGTTTTTCTTATTTTCCTTGCAATTTTCCCGGTTTTTTTTTTCATAAGAACCTTGTCATGAGATTAACCAACACATCCAAAAAAAATTAACAAAGTTTGGTACCTCCGTTACCCGATGCGATGACTTCTCGAAAGGGGGATTTATTTTTATATACTTATAGACTAGCCGACCCAGCAAACTTCGTATCGCTTGACATTAATAGCTACTTCATAATATTTGATGCTCCGATAGCAGTGCAGTGAAAAATATTCCTAAATCAACGACTACTTACAAATAAAATAATTAAAAGAAAATTTTCAGCGGACCTCCTGAACATACAAAAAAAATCATCAAAATCGCTCCAGTCGTTTAAGAGGAGTTCAGTGACATACACACGCACTCAAGAAATATATTTTTAAAGATAGGTAACATTTAACGGCACTTATGAAAGAACTCCCCGGTCTAATAGAACCTTTCGATTTTATCAGCTTCCATTGATATTACAAAAGCTATAGCCGACACCTTAATATATTGCAGCAACATTACATTAAAACTAGGGGTAAACTATATTGTCACGCAAACTCTTAACATATTTGGTGCTACGGCTCAAAGAAGCCTCGCTTAGATAGATAGTTGTCACGATTTCTTTCCTGCTCCAATCATCGTCAGTAGTCTCCTTTTGCATATTTCGTTATTTTAATTGTGAACTTCCATACGACTTGCAAAATTCATCTCCGGCTAGCAATATTTGTTGATTGTTTTTGTATCATTTGAAACTTGCTTTAAAAATAAGAGCAACACCATAAAAAACGATTAAGCTTTACAATTATAATACAATAACAAAATTCTCACAACACCTATTGAAAGCGAGACTGAGAAAAAGTGTGGAAAACTTAATTCAATGGACCTAACCGATTATTATCATAGTGCGGTGACGCTTTCTTCACTGTTTTACCGTAAACTGGCTAAACTGTCGACAGCTAGAAGATACCACCATAAGTGATAAGCTCAATATAGAAATAAATAAATAAATATCCTTGGACAAGTCACACAATTGAATCCCAAATTAGGCAAATTATATGCTTGTGTTATAGTTGTTAGTCAACGATTCTAAAAATACTTAAATAGATACCAGAATAAATTTAATAAACAAAATTATTTACTTTCTATGTTAGTCCGTGTTCTCCGTGAAGAATAGACCATATACCATCATGCCAAGCAGCTCGTAAGAGACAAAGGTTGAAGTGGTCTTCACCAATACGACCACTGGTGGTATAGCGTTGTTTACCATTTTCCCCGGGATCCGCCGCCTTTTCTATTCCTACCGCCATAATGTCAGTGTCATTTTCCAACCTTAAGAGCCGGTAGACTCGCAATCAGGCGTGACAACCATGGGATAGCGACTCACCTTTAACATTTATGGTGTATATAGGTCACAGTTCAGTCATCTTTTATCATCAGGGAAGTCGCTTGTTTGTTCTTTGTCGTATGACGTCATAAAATAGAAAACGTTTGTATTTGTCGCTTTTGGGATGTAACGATCCTATCGCTGTTGATTGTAATCTACTCATTTAAATTTAAGGTGCTATGTTATTCGTCAGTTTAGTTATGACTGAATAGCTTGGTGTTAGAATGGTTTGCAGCAGCTCCACAAATTGAAATTCCTGCGGACATAACTTCATTGCAAAGCCCCATATATATGTATCTTAGAGTAGTCTGCTTAAGCCTTGGTTTGGATATAAAACAAGTATAAATAATGAAGCTTCCAGCTAGTGAAATAAAACACGTAATTCTATCAAAACATTATCATAACACCATTAGTCATTCTATGAGTTTTAAAATCACTTAATATCTCATTATGACAGAAAAGATTGATGCGTATTTTTTTGTAGGCCATATCATTTTTATTACCAAATTTGGTTCACGACTTTGTGTAGACAGCAACGTAATACTTTGCGCAGTTGGCGTTTTTAAATGATAGGCAAACTAAATGTTGCCCGTGACCACGCCCGGGTTGTAACTTTATTAACTGTTTCTCGGAAACCCGTCTAGGTATCGCCATAAAAAAAGGATATGCCAACGTCAAACTTTACCCAGTCAACTTTTAGGTCTTTTTTATGATATTGGAAGGCAAACAAGCAGACAGATTTCCTGTTGGTAAGAAATTCATGCCGCCTTAGACACCAAAGGTGGTAATGGTGCATTGCCAACCTGAGGCCGAGATGTTAGGCCTCGAGCAAAAACGTCACGTCACGTTAAGCCTATGCTCGCCTTGTACGAGCTGCCTGGCAGGAAGACAGATGGTCTATAGTCTATTATATTATATCATATACATATGGTATATACTAACGTAATTATATTGTAAAACATACACCATATATGTACGTTAGTATATAAAGAGAAAGACAAAAAAGAAACATTCATTCTGATATTGTAAATTCGAATGTCCGTCTGTGTGTCTGTTGATCTTTCTTTGATATAAATATTAATCTGGAAATAAAAAAAATGTAAATAATCTTTCTCGGATAGCTTAAGATCCACATCCACATCCGAAGACATTTTTTCCAAAAATCAACGCCCAGAGAAATATAATAGAGTATTAGAGTTTGTATGAAAATCGTAAATATTTTATGCAAATGAAAAGGTTTTTTACAAAAAATTAGGAGCAGTAAAACTGCAAAAATCTGACTGCAACTAATTCATAACCAAGTTTTGATTTAATCATTTTCTTTCGAAAGATAGCTAATGATTCGGAAATGGTCCCATATACATTTTATCAATATCCCTCTAGAAAGAAAAGTATCTTCACGCCCATATCCCCGAAGAGGTAGGCAGAGGTACAACCAAGGCACCCACGACTAGCCGAAGACACTAAGTCCCACAATGTGATAGGTGGCCAGCCTATCGCCAACCAGGCACATTTCCAATCCCTACCAACATTTTTTTAATTAGAAAATTGGAAAAATCCAATTTTCTTTTGGTTGGCCGACCCGGGATTCGAACCCGGGACCTCATGCAGTCAAGTCCTACACCCGGGCTGCTAGACCACAGAGGCGATCCCTCTAGAGATTTTTGAATTATGCTTTGCAATGCCTAAGCTTAATCGCTATGGATCACAATTGTCAATAAAGCAAAATGGTCAATAATGTTGTCCACATACATGAAAATGTATGTATTGTTGAGTATAACTCAGAAACTAATATGATATATAATCCAATCACAAATTTTTAAATGGGACGACCTCATGGGTAATCCTGACCTACCTTTCCCAAACGAACTATGAAAATTAGTTCGTTATTAGCCGAGTGAGTAATTGCCTAAAACTATAAAAGTAAGCAAATATGAAGTCAATAATACTAATCTTAGATATAGATCTTAGAGATATATATACAAATATCTAAGTAAATAAAATATACAACTAAACCCATATATACAGACATCGATATATAAGTATATCTCACAAATGCCTGCCCGTGTCAGAATCAAACCAAAGCCTCATGAATATTCAGTGTATCCCGTCCTTAATTCGTTTCCCGTACAAAGCGTTACAAAACTTTCGAGTTGAAACAATTAATCGATTATTCCCCGTGTTGGTCCGGACTTTTTTGAAGAATAAACCATCTGCCTTCCTGCCAGGCAGCTCGTAAAAGGAGAGCATAGGCTTACCGTCACTGACACCGTGACATGTGACTAGGTGGTAGAGTTTCGCAGCGACTCGCCCGGATTGGTACCATCGCCTGCCACCATAACGTCCAATGCCTGCCGTTGACGTGTTCCAGTCCGGAAGGTAAGGTAGCTGGTAAACTTACTTTTGCTCGAGGCCTAATATCCCGGCCTCAGGTTGGCAACGCACCATTAGTGTCTTTTGTGTTTCTAGGCGGCGTGAACTTCTTTCTTACCTTCCATTATCATAAAAAAAAGACTAACGTACTGCCATAGTTTCCAACATCTTGAAATGACTTGATTCAATCCGGCTTCTGAAGCTCTGAAGTAAAAAAAGCAAAAAAAAAATAATTTACACATTAAAATTATTATTGAATTAAAGATTTTTCGCTCTCCCACAATACTTGAACGATCTAGATAAAGAAAACTAGAAAAAACTTTAGTAATTTGCTAGTTACATTCCCAGTAAATTAGGAAAGTTGTTTCGTAAATTTTCATGAGTTTTCATGAGTATTTTCTGAATTGATTTTGAGTGAATACTTCTTTAGCGGCGTTACGCACTTTTTTTGGAAAGGGTAAAACCTCTAAACTCGTGTCAGGACACGTGACCTGATTCGTATAACGGCGCAGGGCGCTTTCGCGAATGTGAGAGCGCAGGGTGCTTGCAAACAGACATTTTAATTGAATGCATAGACTGTCCAGGTCCTCTGCGAAGAATAGGTCGGCTGGCTCCATGTCGGGTAGCTCGTATACTATGTGTATATAGAGGAAAGTCGGTTTATTTAGACCACTTTTATTAAATGCGTTTTTGACACATATTTTCAATTATTTTAAAAATAGTTCTTATATCAAATGAAACTCCATTTAATTGGCTTTATATTTATTGCACAATAATCGACGTAATAGTTATATTTTTCTCAAAAAGCAACTTAACACGTGATCAGAGCTTTGTCCCAATTTACCAAACCGGTATGGCTAATTGGACCCTAAGACTTGCTAAATTGGACTTAAGAGTAAATCTAACAAAAACTAAACAAAATTTAAACATTTTTTTTCGAAAATAATAGATTCAATCTAAAAATAATTATAAAGGATCTCTATAATATAACTAAAGATTTTTATAAGCCTAAGAAAAACAATCATCGCAAATATTAGGTTGTGTAATACAAGTCTCATGATTCTATTTATTGCATAGCACACACTTTACCCAGTCAACTTTTAGGTCTTTTTTATGATATTGGAAGGCAAACAAGCAGACAGATTTCCTGTTGGTAAGAAATTCATGCTGCCTTAAGACACCAAAAAGTAATGGTGCATTGCCAACCTGAGGCCGGGATGTTAGGCCTTGAGCAAAAACGTCACGTCACATTAAGCCACTTTGGATTATTTATTTACATAAAGTTACTTTCAAACACATTGAAGAACTTAGTATCTTCGGCTAGTCTTGGGTGCCCTGGTTGTGCCTCTGCTTACCTCTTCGGGGATATGGGCGTAAAGATACTTTTTTTTTTTACTTTCAAACACGTAAAAAATGTTCGCTATCTCATGCCTTAAAATAAGTTGAAAAAATAAATATAAATAGGTTTTCATTTATCGCAGTGTAACAATGTTACAAAAATGTCATAAAATTCATGATTTGTAAGTTTGTACCCGCATTTTAACTTTCATTACTTTTCCCGTGTAGCCATAAAGATGGTATCATATGAAACGTGAGAACAAATCTATTTTATGACTATCATAAAACATTAACCCTTTGTTTATTGCACAGCCATTTTTTAAAATAGGATTTCAATTTTTAATAATGTTCAAAAACAAGAATGTTGTGCTTCTGATGGTAAATCGTTACATATAGATATCATAGATGATAAAATATTCGATATTTTTCATCGTCGGCGCTTGGTAAAACTTCTAAATATTTTGATAGTTTCTATACTTCTTATCGTCGGTGCTTGGTGGAATTCCATTCTTGGTACAATTTATTTACAAACACTTGTTTTCCACAATATGTTTTTACAACTCCTAGTTGTGATATAGCCCTGATGATGCTTGTATAGCGAAACCGGTTGGCTAACCTATAAAAATAAAAAATAAAAATATATTATGGAAAGTACAAGTGTTTGTAAATAAATTGTATTCCAAATATTCATATTATCAAATATATAATACCTTGTATTATATATATGTATCAGTTATATTTTACTTTTTGTAAGTAAATTTGAGATTATAAGCGAAACCTATAGGCTATTTAAAAATAATGTAAGTGATACGTAAAACATAAAGTGTTTCTTCATTTGAAAATATAAATAGATGACGATGCCGCATAGTACCTTCTGTCTTAGATCTTTGATCATGCCTGCAAATCTACCAACTGCCTACAGAATGGACACAAAAACGGCGAGAGCTGAAGCTATGGTGGCATTACATTGCTGCGGCGTTGGTGCTATTCTGGTCAAGCTGATACATAGCACTCTACCAGCTAGATAGCGAAGAAATAAACAAAGGGCTTTACGAACCTATAAGTCTCTGTCACTTATGTTGACCGCACTATCTGAATTACCACGACTTCGTATAAATTTGAAGGAACATTACTTATCGTTGACACAATAACATACACATATATTATCCTACTAAGATATTTTAATAATTATAATTGTACCTGTTTTTTTTACACACTTTATTAGTATATTTTTATTTATTCGTTCTAAGTATAGCTATAGTTAATTGTTTTGTACACGATGCCTTCCATTTTATTTTCACAGCTTAATTTTTTTTTTGGGTTGACTGGAAGAAATTTATTTAGTTAGAGATAAGCTAGCCTTTTGTGCATTTTTAACTTCTCGTGTATTTTGTGTATATTAGTTTTTGTGTGCAATAAAGTGTTAAATAAATAAAATAAATAATAAATTTCGTTTGGTAGTTGACGTTTCGAAATCTATAGCGCTTTTCTTCTAAAAATTGTATTCTCTTAGTTAACGGTAGTAGGTTAAGTAAATAGTAACACAATAGTAGCATAATAGTAAAGTAATTTAAATACACTGAAACTGCAAAAAACTGACGTCATTTCAATATTTTGCCATCTACTGAGTTGACATAAAAATAAAACATGTTTCACGGTTTAAAATCAAACGTAATTTTAAAATCGCTTTAAAAAAAAGGCAAGGAAATCTATTAATATATAAAAAATATTGAAGGAAGTCGCACATCCTATTTTCCTATTTTTTAAAGCTGGTTATAATTTTTTAAAGCTACGGAAATCGGATAGTTTTTTTAGAAAAAAAACAATAAAAACTTGTGTAAGTGTGACGAAAGTGATATGGTTAACCGAATTAGCGGAGCGAAAGTTACGAATTAGATACTAATAAAAATTGAAGGTTTGGGAAGTGTTATATCATATGTTTTCGCCAGACCGTTATCAGTATGTCAAAGCATTCAGAGAAAGTACTTACTGGAGCAAGCACTGGTGTAGTTGCTCTTCTACTTTTCATATAAATGTTGTTACATAAATAAACAACTTATATATTTTTTTTTTGAAAATTATGCGATTTTTTCGAGCTTCTTTAAAAAAATATCTAAACCTATCATAAAGAAATAGAAAGAAAACGTGATACCTATTTTTCCCGTATTAATATTAGTGCTCAAGCATTATTATTTTTAGTTTTGATAAATGAGAATAAAATAAAATCTACTGTCTATATGCATAAACATATTTTTAATATAAACATACAATCAGTATTTTTTGTGTTTTTTACAAAGCAGTGAACAAGCACGCTCTTTTGATAGTATAAAACAACGGTCTTCTATTACCACCGAAGGTGTCATAGATGCGTCGCTGTCCTTTGATCGTTCCGTTTACAAATGACGCAAATTGATTTAACACCTATATATAAAAAAAACACAGAATTAGCAAATTATATGCTTGTGTAAAGAGTGTTTGTCCAAGATATCAATATAAGGAAATACTTAAGTAGATGCCTAAATAAATATAATAAGAACACAGACATTTATGTGCATCAAACACAATGTGACATATGACTTTCCTTGTCAGGAATTAAACCCATATCTTGTACGTTAACTTTTAAACCAACAAGGTGGTATGGAAAAGTTTATAATATTACTAAAGTAAAGTAATTGCGTACCAATCTAATTATGTATTAATCTCCTCATTTTTAGTGTCAGTTAAAAGTAAACATGATTACTGTAAGACATTGTTTAAAGTATTTTTTTTATTCTACATACATATCTTCACGCCGAGTCCCTTACGAGGTAGGCAGAGAGTATCGAGTGCCAGACCTCACGATCCTGACAAACCTGTCTTGCTTCCTTCACATTCATTACCCTTTTCATACAAACACGCCGGTTTCGGAGACTCTTGACACCACCCTCGGATAATATCCGATTGATCTGATCATGAAATGTCAGCCTTGGTCTCCCCGGGTACCTACATCCATCCACATTCGCATTGTATATCTGCTTTGTCAATCTTTCATCTGTCATTCTTTCCACATGACCGAACCAGCGGAGCATGCCCTTTCGCATTTTAACACCAACACTTTCTTTCAATCCCACTCTTTCTCGGACCTCTGTTACGAATGCGGTCAGCGAGCGTTACACCATATATTTTCCGTAGTGCTCTCATTTCGACCGCATTTATCCTACTTTCATGCTCTTTCTGACATACCCAACTCTCGCTTCCATACAGTAACGTTGGAATAAGCACAGAATTA
>NJDC01001247.1:45956-58458 GCA_002245475.1 Calephelis virginiensis
AGTCTAGCGGTCCGGCGTCGGAATGAATATTTTCAATTTCCTAATAAAATAACGTTGCCCAAGATTGGATATGTGCCCGCTTGGGGATAGGCTTGCCACCTATATTACCTTCGTGGGACTTTTTAGTTAGTGTCTTCGGCTAGTCGTGGGTGTGTTGGTTGTGCCTCTGCCTACCTATTCGGGGATATGGATAAGATAGTTTACTTTTTACTTTTATATAATTGAGCTAATATGATAAAGGTGGAAGGTTCATAGGAACTAGCACAATATCCAACATATCGTGTTTAGGGTAAATTATTATGTCTTGAATAGTCATTTTTTTATGATACTGGAAAGCAAACAAGCAGACGAATTTCCTGATGGTAAGAAATTCATCGCATTCAAATGTAAGCCACATTTGAATGCGATGAAAACCAAAATAATGGTGTTTGAAAGAGACGTAGTCAGAACGGATGTAAGAGTTTTGGTTGATGATGTAGTGCTGGAACAAGTGAATGAAATTGTATATCTTGGTTGTGCTTTTAGGAGGGATAGAAGGTACACCGCGGATGTAGAGAGAAGAGTGAGTGCATTTGATGATGATTGAAAGAAAGTGTTGGTGTTAAAATGCGAAAGGGCATGCTCCGCTGGTTCGGTCATGTGGAAAGAATGACAGATGAAAGATTGACAAAGCAGATATACAATGTGAATGTGGATGGATGTAGGTACACAGGGAGATCAAGGCTGACATTTCACGATCAGATCAATCGGATATTATCCGAGGGTGGTGTCAAGAGTCTCCGAAACCGGCGTGTTTGTATGAAAAGGGTTATGAATGTGAAGGAAGCAAGACAGGTTTGTCAGGATCGTGAGGTCTGGCACTCGATACTCTCTGCCTACCCCGTAAGGGACTTTGCGTGAAGATATGTATGTATGTATGTATGTATGTATGTATGTATGTCACACAAATTGAATGTAACATAAACGTAACGTAACGTAAACTAAAATAAGCAAATTATATGCTCGTGTTATGGGTGTTAGTCAACGATTCTAATACATAGTAATACTTAAATAGATACCAGAACAAATTTAATAAGCATCCAGAGCCGGAAATGCAGACATCTGAATGTTCATTCATCAATCATATTTTCATTACCATTACACTTAAGTGTGTATGCCCAGAACCAGCTCAATCGGCTAAGGCTACTTTAAAATTGAGTTTCAAAACCCGGACTTACATAGCAAGAAAAATAAAAGCTTGTAATACCAATGACTTTTTTTTTGTCTTTTTACGAATTAGATTAGTACCAAAAAATTACCTGACAATGAGTCAGCGTGAAACAGTATTAAGATGTTTGACTTCGTCATAGTATTTAACGCTTGCAGCTATGTAAATTATGACGTCTTCTACTTGGATTAATGTATTAAACCAATTATTAGCATTGTTAATACGAAAGCTTTGTAACGTTTTTATTCAACATTACTAACCGAGAGAATTCTTCGAAATATATTTTGTAAAGCAGCTATATATTTTTTAATTAATTTTAACTTCTTGAGGACTTGACTTCTTAAGGTTTCGGGTTCGATCCCCGGATCGGGCAACAAAAACAACAGAAAATATGTATTTTCAATTTTCTAATAAGAAAAAAGTTGCCCAGGATTAGATATGTGCTCGGTTGGCGATAGGCTTGCCATCTATCAAATTGAAGGACTTAGTGTCTTCGGCTAGACGAGGGTGCCTTGGCTGTTCTTGGCCTACTTTTTCGGGGATATGAAAAAAAAACACCTCAGACAGAATTTTTCAACTGAGGCCTGAATGTTAGGCCTCGAGCAAAAGTAAGTTTACCGGCTACCTTACCCTCCAAACCAGAACACGTCATGACGTTATGGCGGCAGGATTAGGTGATAACTTAAAAACCGCTTCGAAATCATGACCTATTTTTAAAAAAGAACCTTCAAAACGTTTTTATTTTTGGTCGAATAATTAAATAAATATAGTAACAAACATGCAACGAAGATACAGTCGAATTGATATTT
Organism: Calephelis virginiensis; assembly: GCA_002245475.1. Classification (NCBI taxonomy): domain Eukaryota; kingdom Metazoa; phylum Arthropoda; class Insecta; order Lepidoptera; family Riodinidae; genus Calephelis; species Calephelis virginiensis. Next base: position 47,973 of record NJDC01001247.1, read on the forward strand.
TAGAGTTGGTTAAAAACAAAAAAGCTGGCGGATTGCCCGAATGCTAAGATGTAGAATTAATTTTTACACTATACGTGGTTGTACATAATATACAGATCAATATCATAAAAGTACCGAATTTTGGCGGCTTCACTTTTAGTAGTTCTTAAGGAACATTTAAATAATACTACATAACTAATAAATTTTTGCTTCCACATTTGCGGCCAGATTGCGCCAACTTTCAAGTATTTGCGACTCGGAAGTAATTTTAAATTTTGTAGTGTTTGCAAAATACTTGGGTTTTAACTTTTAAATATTGCCTGTGAATGTTAAGTGGATCCTACAATAAAATTTTGCTAATAATTCACAATTATAGTCACTTTTGTTATAAATTGAAGGTGTGATAGTTTTTCGTTCATTTTTCACGTAACAACGAAGTAGACAAGTCACCTCTTGGTGAGTGACATATGCTTCTTTTTAACCTGATTATTAACGGGATACTAAGGAATAACTAAACAAGTTTTAAATGTCGGTAAAGCCGCACAAAGCATCTAGAATAATACATTTATAAGTGTTAATAAAGGAATTTTAACTTGAGCTGGAATTGAACCATGCGACATATAGGTTGCTAGTAAACATAGACCTAAAAACTCCAAGGCTTAAGTTGAAATTATAGTCTTAGTTTTTCTTCACTACAAACTATAATGTTAACTTAAACCGCGGAAAACATCTAAGTTTATGAATCTATAATCTAATTATATTTAAATAAAATAATTATAGCAATGTGTAAATACATTAACGCTCAGTATATTATTTATTAAAATATAATGAATATTCACGTTAATATATTCGAAAAATTAAGCAGAGGTACAACCAGGGTAACCAAGATTAGCTGAAAAGTCCAACGATATAATATGTAGCAAACATATGGCCAACCGGGCGCTAGTTGGTGCCCGGTTGACATTTATATTTAAATAAAATAATTACAGCAATGTGTAAATACATTAACGCTCAGTATATTATTTATTAAAATAGAATGAATATTCACGTTAATATATTCGAAAAAGTAAGCAGAGGTACAACTAGGGTAACCAAGATTAGCTGAAAAGTCCAACGATATAATATGTAGCAAACATATCGCCAACCGGGCGCCAACTAAACACGGGAAACGTCATTAAAAAAACACTTTTTGAGCTGCTCAGGAATCCAACCCGGGCTTTCATATTATCAACGCTAACACAGGCCCATTAGACCACAGAGACGATTTTTATTTTGATTACAATATCAAACTCCCGTAATTAAAGATTACTTCAGATTTAAGGCAGCAAAAAAGCTTATCTCCGTTGAACTAGATCTCGCTTCTCACGCCGGAGTTTGGATTACGCAACTCATTGGACTGACTAGTTTAACATTCACTAAACATAACAAAAATATACAGGGTGCTCTTTATTAATGACTAGTTATACTGAAGTAGTCAAAAGCTTAAGTAGATCTTACATATACAGCAGAATTATGCAACTTGATTGGATGAATCCGCGCTGCGAATGTTTACCGGTTTCTTTTTCGCGCTAAAACAAATCCTGAAATTTTTTTTGTTTGGATTATCGTATAAGATTCAGTTCACAAAATTGAGAGAAAAAAGGGCGGTGAAAATTCGCAGTGCGGACTAGTCCTAAGAATAATGGATATACAGTTTGTTATAAAAACAATGACCGGAAATGCAAATTAGTAACACTATTGGTTGGTAACACCGTGTTGGTCCGGGCTCCTTTGTACAATAGACCAACTGCCTTCCTGCCAGGCAGCTTGTAAAAGACGGGCATAGGCTTACCGTCTCTAACACCGTGACATCCTACTAGATGGTAGAGTTTCGCAGAAACTCGCCGGGATTGCTACCACCGCCTTACCTATTCCTGCCGCCATAACGTCAGTGTTTGGCGTTGACGTTTTCCGGTTCGGAGGGCAAGCTAGCCGGTAAACTTACTTTTGCTCGAAGTCTAACATCACGGCCTCAGTTAGGCAACACACCATTACCACCTTTGGTGTCACTAGGCGGCGTGAATTTCTAACCATCAGGATATCCGTCTGCTTGTTTGGCTTGCCATATCATACAAAAAAATATTCCAAGATTTCCCTTTTTGGCTTTATGAATAAAGAAGAAAGAGGTAATAATACAGAGTTTTCCCCTTGTGTGTTCAGATCCACTAAATAAAATAGAACGTCTGCCTCTCCACCAAGCACTTTTTAAGAGGCGAGCAAATGTATGCAATATATGCAAATAATAGTACTGATCCTCCATTTTACCTATTCCTGCCACCATAATGACTTTGTCAAGTTCCTGTCTGGAAGTAAGAATAGCCAGTAGATTTACACAATGTGCCTAATATCCCGGCTACAGGACAGCAACATATGTATCATATCTGTGGTGTCTATGCTAGCTATGTATTTGTTCGCTTTATGTGAGACAAAAAAATGTACTGAATTTATAAACGCATACTTTACGCATTTCTGTAGGCTTGGATGCAGCCTCTGTGGTCTAGCGGTTCAGTTGTTGGACTTGACTGCTTGAGGTCCCGGGTTCGAATCCCTGGTCGGGCAACACAAAGAAAATTGGATTTTTCCATTTTTCTAATAAAAAAATGTTGCTCGGGATTGGAAATGTGCCCGGTTGGCGATAGGCTTGCCACCTATCACATTGTGTGACTTAGTGGCTTCGGCTAGTCGTGGGTGCCCTGGAATGTACCTCTGCCTACCTCTTCGGGAATATAGGCGTGAAGATACTTTTTGTCGAGGATAGAGTAACTCGTAAACTTATACAAAAAGTACATATATATCTTCACGCCAAGTCCCTTACGCGCTAGGCAGAGAGTATCGAGTTACAAATCTCACGATCCTTGCATATCTTTCTGGCTCCACATTTATTACCCTTTTCTTACAAACACGCCGATTTCGAAGACTCTTGACAACAAACTCGGATAATACCCAAGCAATTTTATCGGGTTCAATTTTCAAACTGAATCTCTAACTTTTTGGAAATGCCTCCCACTATGGAAGCAATTTGAAATAAGTGTTCACAAAAAAATAGAGAGTTAGTAAACGATTATTTAATTAAGCCTCCTTTCTTGCCCATTATGCAACTAATACTTATGACCCTCTGTGAGTTCGACTGGTATTTTGTCCGGTTTTATTTTAATAACCCTAAGCTTTCATATATTTAGCCGACCACTAAAGCTCGTTACGCATAATTTATATAACAGTACTTCAACTTTCGCTGCGGATCTAATCTGTCATTACTGACCTTACGTGGAGCAACTCGGATTAGTTTGCTATAGACTAAGATTCTGTTCTATTATGAACATGTTCATTGTCCATTTGTTTCAGATAACTATTACGATTTTTAATATAAATGTTTATTTATTCAGTTAATGATATATTTTGAAAAAAATATAGTTTCAAATAAAAAAATCTTAATAATATGATCAAGGCGTGGCTGTATACTTATATATCTTTTGTTTTGATGTCAAAATAGCTTAACTCTTATAAAAAAATAATTAGACTTACATGCCTAGGCTACTTTTTCTAAAATTAAATCTAAACAACTTCGATGAATAATCGAAGTATATAGGATATCGTCTCGTTAAAGAAATAGACATAGACGACTTAACGCCAGTGCTCTTAACTCTTATGCTCAAATGATGGTTGATAGGAAAGACAATAGACTTGTACGTCGGCCTAAGAATCCGGTTATAAGATGACGACAAACCAGTGCCATCTGTGATATGTAATTTATTAAGGATGGTTGCTTCTTTCAAGCAGATGTTTGTTCGCTATTATAAACAAAAAGAAAGTTGAAAATGTAGGAGAGAACGTGTAATTTCGTGGCCAGGCCTTGTACTATATGATATAAACAGGTATTACAATTACACCAAACAGGCACTAATAAAATGAGTTCTTGTTATTAAGTTTATTTTAGTTCTATTAAAATGGTACCACGGTATGGAAGGGGCAGGCCGAAGACTCTTAGTCCCACAATGTGATAGGTGGCAAGCCTATCGCCAACGGGGTATGTATATGATTCCGGGCAGTATTATTTTAATAAGAAAATTGAAAATATGCACTTTCAAATTTTTGGAAGAAGTCAAGTCCGACGCCCTCGGCGTCAATGTAGTTTATTTTGAACTCCCAAAAGGACAAGGGATATTATATGTTGGACGGGTCACTGTATACAGACAGTATGTCTGTCTGTGGCATCATGATTCCTAGAAGAATGAATCGATTTCGATGCAGATTTTTTGTTTGAAAGCTGACGTGATCAAGATGTTTTGTCGGGGACAATTGAAATATTCCTAATATCATGCAGCTTTAAAGGGTTGGGAGCATAATGAGCTGACGTTACGGTAGAAAAAAGGTGTTGTTACCTGAGTCATTTCAAATTTGTACCACATAAACATTGTCATGATGTGGTAACGGACACAGCTATACTCGTTCTGATGAATTACTTTGCGAAAAAGTAGCTATAATAATGAGCAGTCATGCCCTAGTTGAACATTGACATTGATATTTAAGCGTACAGCTTTGCTTCAACCATTAACAGAACAAATAATATGGATTCGCGGATATAATTTCGCGAGGGAGGTCATAAAATTGACCTATGTTCTACATAGAGCCTGCGACCAACTCGGACAATCGACAGGCTCATGCTCTGGTTTAATAATGACAGTAATATTTAAAAGCACAGATTTGCCTTAGTCAATCAACATGAATGAATGGAGTAGCGGGTATACCTAGTTAATAATAAACTTCAAAATTTCACTTTGTGAAAAAATATGAAAAAAAAGCACAAATTACAAAAATATCAAGTTAGTTTGCTTATAGTAGGTATTAATCGTTAAAACATATATTCACATATACCTACCATCGCAATTGGATGTATAAAAGAGAAACAATGGATTTGTTACATACTAACATTGTTTTATTAAAACACAATGGGTTTTGGCAAAGTTATCGATGAAAGCTTTCAATGGGCTTTATTTTATTCCGTTCGTTGAGCAAATATCGCCAGTTCTCAACCAATTTACACAAAACGTTATTTATTTAAAGTTTCCTCAGGAATTACTTTAATTAAAATTGGTGAAACTCATTATATGAAAATCTGTTATCTTTAGTTTTTTAGCTAACGCAAATCGACTGGCACACAGATGAATACAGGCGCGACCATGCTACTTTGTCTAATACTTAATATATAGTGATGGAATCAGACGAATAAAAAAAGTGTGTGTGTACTTATGTACACGCGTTAGAAGTTGTACTTCTTCGGCGTAATAAGATAAAAATCTTTTTAAAAACTAAAATGTTATCTATAGCTAACTTCATAGCTCACTTAATCATGTCATGTTAATCATGTCGGTTTTTCGTGACGGTGTGCGCGCGCATCGTACAAATTTACCCTCATCATTTTTTCCTAACGCGCCAAAAAAAGAAATATAGAAAGAAGAATAGAATATATAAAAAGAAGTATAACTTCAAAAGCAATTCTTGGCTGGACTTGAATACATGACTTTCTGGGTCGGGCAACGTCGGGTTGTAAAAATGTGTTGACATTTTTAATAATAAATATTTAAATAATCTTTGGGCTTACGAGTATGAAGATATTGTATTGGCTGGTTTTTGTGTCCGTATGTTGTACACATTCACAAAATCACTCAAATGAACATTGATCAATTTGAAAATTTTTCAAAATGTTTTTTTTTCTGTTTGAAATGTAACATTCAAAATGACCCTTGGTAATGACTATAATATTTTATTTACATTCGAGTGTATAAATGTCTGTCAAAATGGCTAAACTTTTTTTTTATTAATGATATCGGAGAGCAAACTAGCAGATGGATTTCCTGATGGTAGGAAATTAACGCCGCCTAGAGACACCAAAGGTGATAATGGTGCGTTGCCAACCTTAGGCCGGGACGTTAGGTCTCGATCAAAAGTAAGTTTACCGGGTACTTTACTCTCCAAACCAAAACTAATTGTAATAAAAAAATATAGCGCATTGAATAAGAATATAGGTTTTTTTCACAATACCTTAACGGATTTCCGCGCGACAGCTAAACATCTTTGACATGAATGAAGTCTCGGATGTTATCCGAGTATATTATAGCCTAACCCTGAATACGATCGTTAACCAATAACCGTATCAGGTTAAGATATGTTTATCTGTAACAATAGCTGCCAGTTACCAAGTGCCAACATAAAGGTGTAGCAACAATAGGTATCAGCTCAAGATATTACTCCTAATAACCTGCGTGTTGTAACCCATTGTTACATTTCAACACTTATCCATTTACATGACCTCCGTGTTTTACTTCATCTACATCAAAAAATAAATATTTAGTAAGCAAATTATGTGAACAAACTAACCAATCCGGCAAACCTACCAACTGACATTGACTTTTACTTACTTGTTAATAGTTAACATGTGTTAAAAATGAGTGGTAATATATTATTTTCCTTGAGATTTTCTCCGGTTTTTTTCTTCGTTGTACACTGGTTTCTGCTTAAATGTTTACTAAAGGCCAATTTATTGTCTCGCTTACTTCGCCATGATCCGTAACCATCGAGCTTTAGAATAGAATAAATTTTTGTGCGAAAACTAAAACTTAATTCCACCCTGACATATCTTTATGCCGATGCCTTTGCAGGGTAGATAGAGAGTATCGAACGCCAATTCTCGCGATTTCTGCACACCGGCCTTGGTGGTAAGAGACTTGATGTGACGATATGTATGCATTTTTGTTAAATAAATATCTGTACTCTTCATTATGTAATATTAACTATAAGCGACCTCTACCACGTAACATTTTAATCATACAAAATTCAAAATCCCGTGGGAGTAAAAGTATTCTCTATGTTAGATGAACAAAGCGTCAGTTTCATGTGCTTAGTTACCTACAATTGCTCCCGAACTCTTCGAGGTCATAGCATTAGGTCCGATTATATTTCATTTCCTTGATCACGACGACTGCAATATTATTCTGGCTCTGTTTCACTATTACATATTATCCATTATGTATCTCTACATGTAACAAAATCGTTAGGCGCATTAAATATTCAAGTTTAGCACTTTTCCATTGCTAAGGATAAACGTTTATAAATTTTTAGTCGATATCAAAATAATGGAGAATACAAAAAATAATACGTAAATACACTTTTTTTAAACGCATAATTAAGCATGCCAGAGCGTAGAGACGTTAATCACATAAAAAATCTAAAGGAATTAAAATCTGAGGTGGTAAATCATCTTTATCACATAATTATAAATAAATAAATTTTCCTAGACATGTTACTCAAATTTAATCTAACCAAAGTAAGCAAATTATATGATTGCGTTGTGGATGTTAGTCAACGACTCTAATACATAGAAATACAATAAACACCAGAATAAATTTAATAAATAAACTGGTCTGGGCCCAGTAATGCAAACATCTAAATGTTCATTACATAAATGACTGTCCCCATCGTGAATCGGACCCAAGCCTCGCAGCTGATCAGTGTAGTTAGGCGTGTACGCTAGTCACTTGACCAACGAGGTGGTCAATAGTACATATTATATAAATGCAAAATATTTCCTTTACTTGTAGTCTGGTGAAAAATAACATTTTTAGGAATTGGCTTTATACAGGAAATTAGTTTGACTAAGTAGCTTAGTGTAGTAGCTCGCCCAGATTGGTATTTTATGCCTTACCTGGCATTCTTGTACCAAATTGGTAGTTGTAGGATTCCGTGCTGGAGGGTAGGGTTGTCGGTATATTTTTATACGTGGCATAAAATCGTAGCCACATAATAGTGACTAGATAAATACCATAGATATGTATTAAAGTCCCGGTTGTCTCTTGCGATAAGCAACACAGCCTGTTTGTTCGTCTAGTAACAAAAAAATATGCAGGAACTCTCCTTTTCGCTTCCAACCAGGTCATAAGTACAGATCCTAGTCACATAAAGGTCAAATTGCAGCTTTGTTCATTTTGTAAGTGCTACGTATAGATGTTACAAACGAGTTTTCATGAAAGTGATCTGGGATTTCTAGTCACGAGCCCACCCACACCCTGTTATTCAGAAACAACTCTTATTTCCCTCTAGTAGAGTTGAAAATGTCTTCCAGAAATCGAATCTAGACATTCTTGTCAACTGAAGTTAGAAAAGGCTAAATTATCGATTGCAAGTCTAGCAATAAATTAGTTTGAAATCTGTCTGGCTTATGCAGAATTAAATGTATTTCACTGTTCTATTTGTCGTGTTTTTTTAGTGATTGCTGATCAGATTACTCCATGGTACTTGGGTTCGAGCCTTAGAAGATATTTTGAAGAGCTTGTAAAATACTATAAATAAATTAGTATTATTACTATTATGTGTGATAGGTACGTTTTATTTACGTGTAAAATAAAAATTGAAGGCTTTCATGTTATAATGTAATACATATTACTAAAATTTAAAAAATCAACAACCCCTGACAAAACCTACACTTAATGTACCTAAAATCCGCATCGAAATCCATCCGTTCAAATATTGCGATGTCACTTACAAACACATACACACAGATATGTGAAACTTATAACACTCCACTTTTTAAATTAGCAGTTAAAAATAAGCGGTTAAAAATAGCAAACGAGTTGATGGTCCTTTTGGTAGTGAGAAAGCCTATAGACATCGTACATGTTGCTCCTAGAATCTTAGGCCCCAAGTGTACGTCTACAATTAACCCCAACTTCTAATACAGGATTCAACGATAGCGAGCACTGGCGCTATAATGACAGAAATAGGAATCTGGCAAACTACTGGTCTACTACCTCGTGAAACTGATTTCCTTAAAAAAAATTTCAAGAGCCCCCAATAAAATCTATTCGTGTAGTAGCTTAAAATCATTTCCATCGTATCAACTTTCAAACAAAAAAATCCGCATCAGTTCGTTCGTTTAGGAGCTACGTTGCAAATACAGACCCATACTTATAACACTCTTCGTCTTCCTTCGAGGATTAAAACTCTTTTAACCATCTGCAAATAATAGTAAGAAAAATAGTGAGTATACTTAATCCATATACTTAGTTCTATACGAGGCTTCAAATAAAATATGTAGGTGTCACCATATTTTTTTCGACAAACTGGCACTGATTAATAAACATTTAAAAATGTAAATTGGTACCAGTAGATACGAACGCTGCAGTACATATTGAGTTTCCATTTCCGTCATAAGGAAAAGGGAAACGACTGCAAAAACTCGATTGACTGATGCGCTTTATTTAGATATTCTAATTAAGTACTAAACTGAAGTGATGCTTATATTTAAAGAGCTTTAGTTAAACGAAATACATACACAGTACATAAATCCTTTTAAATGACGCGCAATATTTTTAAACCAATTTGAAAAAGGAGATTAAAATAATATTTTGTTAATAATATTATTCGACTCCTAGATTTTTTCATCATATTATTTTATTTTTTATTTATTTAACACTTTATTGCACACAAAAATTGAAATACACACAATACACGAGAAGTTAAAAATGCACAAAAGGCGAGCTTATCTCTAACTAAAGAAATTTCTTCCTGCCAATCCAAAAAAAAATTAAGCTGTGAAAATAAAATGGAAGGCATCGTGTAGAAAACAATTAACTATAGCTATACTCAGAATAAATAAATAAAAATATACTAATAAAGTGTGTAAAGAAAACAGGTACAATTATAATTATTAAAATATCTTAGTAGGATAATATATGAGTATGTTATTGTGTCAACGATAAGTAATGTTCCTTCAATCTTTTCTTAAAAGTAGGTAAAGAAGGGCTGTCACGAATCACGGTAGGAAGGAAATTCCACAATTTGATTGATTGGAAAGTAAAAGATTTAGAATAACAACTAGAGTGCGAAGCGGGAAAACGAAGTACAGAGCTACGGTTGGAGCGACATGGGGAATTTTTTATATGATAACTAGCAGACCCAGCAAACTTCGTATCGTTTGTGACTAACAGCTACTTCATAATATTTGATACTCCGATAGTACTGCAGTGTGCCAGATTAAATGTAAAACATTCCAAAATCAACGACTACTTATAAATAAAAAAAACGTTTACCAGTGGACCAAATTGTGAATTTAAATCATTCTTGAATCCCCTTGAGCACACACATAAAATTTTATCAAAATCGCTCCAGTCGCTGAGGAGTTCAGTGACATACACACGCACACAAGAAATATATATAAATATATATAAAGATGTTAATTGATTTGTTTGTCATTTGTGAACCGATTTCAATTTTTTTATTATTTGAAAGAGCGTACTTGTGGACTAGTCTCATTGCCACCAATTCTAGGTCAGATGACGGAATCAAAAGGAAAACAAGGAAAACCCTCAATTGTGATATACTTCGACAACATTCGAAGTCGTTTTTATTTTTGTAATTTTACTGCGCTTCATTTACACAAAAAAAATGTTACGCGTTACGTATACTTACGTTTGAA
>NJDC01001248.1:0-24815 GCA_002245475.1 Calephelis virginiensis
TGTACACTCATCCATTTTGAGTTGGTAACTGAGTTACATAATCACCCCCCAGGTTTGCAAAAAAAATATATACAACAACTTCCATTAAGCTTTTCTAGGTTTATTGATTGGCATCAAAACATAAAAAAAGTAAAAAAAAACAACAAAAGTAAAAACCATGGTTTCGATCCAATGAGTCGGCTAGTTTATTATAAACCTGTAGAAAAGTTAATTTTGCACACTGATATTAAGAAAACACATTTTTGAAGTGAAAACTTCTTTAGCGGCGTTGCGCACTTTTTTTGGAATAGGTAAAAACTTCTGAACTCGCGTCAGATCGTAAGACAGCGCATTGTGCATGCGCAAACAAGATGGCGCAGAGCGTTTGCGCGAGATCTAAAATAAAACGTAGATTCATTGCTGTTTTTGTATTGCTTAGATATTTCCGAAGAGTATAGGATTCGCAATGGATAATACCAGTACGAGTGAGTGTAAAACAATCGTGAAAAACAGTTTATGGTAGATAAAATAGATATTAGTTTAGTAAACCATATTTTAATTTGTTTGCGACTTGTAGGTATGTCATAGTTTCTCAGGTAATAGAAATTACAGTACAACATTTTGAAGAAGTTTAGCTGTTTTCGAAAAAGTTGTAAGTTTAACAAAGGGAATAATAGTTGAAGGAAAATCGATATACACATATATGTCGGAAGGTCATGAGCTAGTATACCTATTTTCTAATATCTGTGATCATGAGTGTCGTCGGTGCAACGTGTGGCGCATCCGCTTGTAACGTCGGATAGTCATGAACAAAGTACAGTTGTGATATTGTGGTCATTAGTACATTTGGTGCCACAGGTGCATCGGAGTTCTCGTAGCTTGTTTCTTATTGGTCCGTTGTCGGGAAGTCATGGATAAAGTTGTCTGATTAGCACAACAGGTAGCGCATTAGCAAGTAACTCGTTTCTTATTGGTCCGTTCACCACGGCCACGTGTATATAAACCCTAGCACCGCCATATTGCGGGCCGCAATATGGCGCAATTTGCGGCAGACATGCTTTGGGTACGTCTCTCAGTGTTTGGACCACTGTCTAGTACGGAGGTCGCCACTGGTAATAGTCTCTCCCTGCCATAGGTTGATAAAGAGACACTTCTGGGTCGCAATTGTTAATTCAATTGGGATTTTAGGGCCCAGGATGTGAGTCGTCCGGGGGGTTCATTATTCGGTCGGCACTCACGCAGGAGGGGCGGAGCGGGCCTTTCCCCTTCGGGGGTTTGGCGTTTGCGTAAGCACGAACACCGTGACGTGTTTACGTAGTGTTGTCATAGTAGCAGGCTTACTCCAATGTTTACGATGGTTTGTTTAGTAACAAATGGGTGTACGCTATAGTTGTGTGTGCGTGATTATGGTTATGTTTGTAAACAGTGTAGTGAGTATCTACGTAGCTACTCTATAGTTTATAATTATGATGAGGTTTGCGATGTGGTTGTGCGACTAGATCAGGTGTTACGACTTTGTTTTGATTTTTCTGAATTATTTACTAACTACCCTCAAGTTGTGAGCTCTTGGCCTACTAGTCCCGGTGTTCGGCCCGCGTATGTGTGATCTCGCCGACATATATTTTATATTGAATGGATTTATGTATAAGTTTGAAAAATTAAATATTTCATCATATTTTATCTCATAGTACTTGTAACTGGCCGAGGTAAATTATGAAGTGGCTGTACTAGTAGGTTGCGTACTGAAGTTTCATGGTTTAGCACGGAGTACTAACAGGTAGGTACTAATAGTACTAATAAGGTGTACTAGTACATTTTACGGATTGTACGATTACAGTGTGAACCCAAAAATATCCGATTAAGCACAAGACTATTATATTATACCTACCACATAAATGACTGTACTTTCATACTGATAATTATAGCAATTCGTGCAAAATTATTCCCTAACCATTACAAAATATCAAAAATGCACAACGTTAATATTCAAGTTTTCACCTCTGCCGGCACTCCCGGAGTGCAACCCGTCTTTTTTTATTTTATAATTTTAGTCTGTCTGTGTCCAGACCGCAATGTCGAATCTACTAAACCGTAACGAATTGCGGATGGCATGTAGGTACTATATGTTCCGAGTTCTGTCTATTACAAATTACGTCGATTTACTAGTTTCAATTGGGTTGACGTTTATTACAGACAGTGGTGAACGAAGTCGCGAGTATAGCTAGTATGATAACACTCACTACGGAAACATATATTTGTTGCACTTACTGTATCAACTCAAACCGCAGCCTCTCGTTGTCGGCACGAAGTTTCATCACCTCAGCACTGCACCCCACAGTGGTTGTGTCTTGGGAACTGCTCTCCAAGGAACTTGGGTACTCCAAGAAGGTGTTGTTAATTTCTAAATCAAAAAATTATAATAACCTTAAACACTTATTTTATTTGAATGGGACATGCCATTAGTGAGTATTATTATGTAACCAGGATTTGGTAACACGAGTCTCAGCGAGTCGTATGTATGTAATTACGTATGTAGTCCAAATAAGAACGTGATTTTTTTTTAATGATATTGGAAAGCAAACAAGCAGACGGATTTCCTGATGGTAAGAAATTCACGCCGCCTAAAGACACTAAAGGTGGTAATGATGCGTTGCCAACCTGAAGTCGGGATGTTAGGCTTCGAGCAAAAGTAAGTTTACCAGCTACCTTACCCTCCAAACCGGAACACGTCATGACGTTATGGCGGCAGGAATAGGTAATGCGGCGGTACCAATCCGGGAGAGTCGCTGCGAAACTCTACCACCAAGTCAGATGTCACGGTGTTAGTGACGGCAAGCCTATGCTCGCCTTTTGCGAGCTGCCTGGCAGGAATACAGATGGTCTATTCTGCAAAGGAGCCCGGACCAACACGGGGTTTCCAATTTTTACACAATAACTTGGAGGTACATTGGACGGAGTAAAATAAATACGTCCACATTTTCTAAGTGCCCAGCGAGCCGAGGGATTAGCGTGCAGGTCTAACTCCATCAACCAACCACAACGCTCGGGTTCGATTCGGGCAGGCATTTACGTGATGAATATAGATAGATGTCTGTATGCACGGTCTGGATTTTCTATATTTCCACCATTAATAATCTGTGGACGCATGATTATTTACATGCGCAAGCACAACATAGTTTTAGAGATCATCTGAACTGAAACGATGCCTCACTACTTAACTAGTTTACATAGATTTGTTAGTGCGTGTATTAATAGCGACATTTTGTGTGTGCGTGTGTCGATTTTTTCGAAAATTGAAATCTGCACGCGTACAAATCGGTCAACTGACATTCGCATTGTTCTTTGTATACAGAAATGCACGAAAAATAATGCGCTAAATGAGTAAAATCTACTCAAACACACTCAAAAACCTTAACGTGTAAATCAAAATTGAAACACAAGACATTGATCAAAGACTAACAGAATGCTAAGGCGGAGGTAGCAAAAATAATATGTCATATTTTATAACTACTGGTATTATAGTACGACCCTTCAAGAAGTTCGCCGCCTGAATCTACGTAAACTACGCAATGAAACTCAGCCGTAAGGTGATTTTGTAGTTTAAGGCCACATCTGCCTTAACGACTATATTTGCAAGAACGATATGGTTCCCGTGGAGTGCGTGTGCGTGTGCGTGGGTATACTGACGGATGTCCCTGGCGACGGTGGCGAGCTGCAGCACGTGGCGCGTCTCGGGCGCGTCCTGCGGCGAAGTGTTGAGCGTCACCACCATGCTCACCGCCTCGCCCCGCGCGCCCGACAGGCCCGCGCCCAGCAACCGAGTCAGCTTCGACTCCCTGCCACACACATTACACATTTATGTACTTGCCTATCCATAACATATTATGCTTCTGTCTTTAGAAGACACTCACATACAGATGATGATCGTCGACTTGAGAGCAAACAAGGCCTTTGAAACAATAAGCAATATCTATATCATGACGTGATCTAACTCGAAACAGCTCCGACTGTGCTTCAGTGCGGAGTGCTCTATGACCTCGCGTTTATTGAACTACTACGAGTATATAGTAATTGCGGGGGTAACTTAAGGTGAGACATTCTCGGTCCTTATGTCGCAGGTGTGTGTGCGGGCGTCACCTGTAGGGCAAGTGTGTGTGCGGACATCACCTGTAGGGCAAGTATGTGTGTGCGGACATCACCTGTAGGGCAAGTGTGTGTGCGGACATCACCTGTAGGGCAAGTGTGTGTGTGCAAACATCACCTGTAGGGCAAGTGTGTGTGCGGACATCACCTGTAGGGCAAGTGTGTGTGTGCGGACATCACCTGTAGGGCAAGTGTGTGTGCGGACATCACCTGTAGGGCAAGTGTGTGTGTGCAAACATCACCTGTAGGGCAAGTGTGTGTGCGGACATCACCTGTAGGGTACGAGAGCGCGTGGTGCGCGGCGACGGCGGCGCAGCGTGTGCAGACAGCGCTCGAGCACATGCAGGCTGGAGTTGATGGAGCGCGACTCCAACATGCGCGCGCCCGTGTTGCGCGTGCGCGTCGCGCGCTCGCACCCCGCCAGGTCGCACAGCCGCACGCACGCGCCGCCTACGCCCGCAGCTACAACACGTTACACTGACCACTATTCCATCCATCACAAATGTAATAATATCTTTACTATTAGCGGCTTCTTACAGACCATTACAATTAATTGTTGGTACAAATACAAATCAGGTCATTTGATAAAGAAAAATTTTATTTATTTATTTATTTAATATCTTTATTGTACACAAAACGTTATCAAATAATATTTATATAATTATATAATTATCTTATATTTATTTTTATATAAGATATGAAATATGCATTTATAAAAAGCATTGTTAGTTAAATCTGTCAAATTAAAGTTCCAATTTTAAAATTTTCGGCGGATGATTAAAAATGAATATTTAAAAATGAAGACAAAGGCAAATACAAATTTCAATCAAGAAAATAATTATTTCTCTCTATCTTTCAAAACAAAAATTACCTGTCTCCGTGAGCATTGTTATTGTGAAAATGCAATGAGATCGGGACGAGCCAGCATGTACGCCGGTAGCTGCCACTTGTAAATTATGTTTTCCTGCAACCATTACATCATAGGCCTCTTCTCCTGACTTAACAAATGCTTGAGTTGCACCCTAAAATATTCAAACTTTTAATGGAATATGCCACATAAACCTGTGCAAAAAAATAAAACAAGTGTGCAAAACTAAACTTCATCAATGACATTACATTTATATTGAAGTAATAAGTAACAAAATATTTTCATAGCCAGATCTTCAGAGGTAGGCAAGGGTAAAACACAGGCATCCACAATTAAATATCAGTTCTACAATACAAGTTTAGACTATTATTAATCAAGTTTCCCATAGGATTTCCCAAAAAATTGTTAAAGCAAGCAAATCTGTGAGCAATAGCGGGTATTTTAATAATTTCATGGATTCACATACCCTAACATAAGCATTTCCATTGGAATCTTCACGAATAGTTAATTTAGATGCTGGTCGTCTATCACATGGCACCAATAAGTCATATATACCTTCGTTGTAAATTTCTATAAAGGAAACCTAAAAATCGATTACATGATGTAATTGTAAAAATCTATAAACAGAACAGTATGGAAATGGATGACTATGAGCCTGACAATGTGACTGTCTATTTGATAAATGAAATAGATAAATATATAAACATAGATATACATATATAAACATACATATATATATAAACATATGTTAACATTATACACAATTGTTTTGGATTCTTAATTTATACAAGAAAATAATTAAACATATTCTTTTGCTTATGGTCAGCAAAAGAATTTGTTTAATTACTTACCCTTCGAACCGGAGTCATTATGGCGGCAGGATTGGGTAAGGCTGTGGATCCATACTCAGGTAGGTTGCTAGAGTTGTAAAGGTCTAGTTTGTACCTACATATATTTTAACCAGTGCTTAACTCTTATTAGCTGCCTGGCAGTAAGGCAGATGGTTTATTCTACTCAACAGACCCAGACCAAACAGGGAAAAATTAAAATAGTATTTGAGTACATAACATCAAACTATAGAGTATGCCATTTAAATACTATTTCAATACAAGCAAACATAATTGAATTACTGTTTAAATTATTATTTTAGAATTCAGTTTGTTTAAACAAGTCACTTACTTCACTGTTTTTAATGTTGCCTATATATAAATAAGTGATTCCAAAATTACGCGAACGAAGGAGTATGAATTTCATACTCCTTCACACTTATATTCTATGTGTAGGTGAAGTGTAGAATGCTAGAATTTTTCAATAATAATGCTTATAAGTAGTATAACGATAAAAGATCACAGATGGCGCACCATACAGTTTGCAAACAAAGTAGTCGGTCTTAAATAAAGGTGGCATTCTTATCAACAAGATATTAAAATTTATCATGGTTTAATTTCGACCAACAGGCGACCACTAGTAAGATAAAAAACAAGCAGGCAAATTTCTTGATGATAAGAGAAAACCATTGCCTATAGAGACTACAGAAGTTACTGGTGTATCTCTATATTATGGCCAGATTTTAGGTAACATTTGCAAGTTGACAAAATTCCTCATTCAGCACAAACAATTGTGAACACGTCACTGGCGCTATGGCGACAGGAACAGGGCAATGATGTCTCAATAACAATTAGAAAAAGTATAATCAGCAAACACTTACCCAAACATAGTGTCGCATTCTGTTAGACAGGTCCAGATTGCTGCTAGTCAAATCATTATTTAATTGTACACTCATACGCCTATATTTATCCCGCAGAGGAGCAGACAAACTCCTAAGTTTATTTACCCACTGAAAAATTAGCATTTTATGACTCTTATAAGCCCTTTAGTTATTTTTTTTCACCTCTGTGGTCTAGCGGTTCAGTTGTTGGACTTGACTGCATGAGGTTCCGGGTTCGAATCCCGGGTCAGGTAACAAAAAGAAAATTGGGTTTTATAAATTTTCTAATAAAAAAAAATATTGCTAGGGATTGGATATGTGCCCGATCGGCGATAGGCTGGCCACCTATCACATTGTAGGACTTAGTGTCTTTGGCTAGCAGTGGGTGCCTTGGTTGTGCCTCTGCCTACGCCTTCGGGGATATGGGCGTGAAGGTACTTTTTTTAATACTGCAATATGGACAATTCCATATTATAGTGTAATATTAGAAATCAAAACAGAATAAATTTATAAAAAATAAATTACAGCCACAGTAATTTATAGAGTTAAACAATAATAAACAATGCATTTGAGTCCTACAAAAATGGGACTTAACTATTAAAAAATATGTTTGATTTTAAATGGTTATACATACTTTGTTACAGTTAGAATACAGTTTATTTTGGTTACAATCTTTATCTTTTGGTATGCAGATAGTCATAAGAAAAATGTCACAATCCTGCCTAACCATCTCCATGAGTTTTTACACCACTCTCAGATAAAACTCATTTGATTGGTGGTGTGTCAACCTAGGTCTCCCTGGGTAACTACATCCACTCTCATTGTATGTTTTGTCAATCTTTCAAAAGTAATTCTTTCCACTTGACCGACCCAAAGGAGTATGTTCTTTTTCATTTTTGCACCTACACTTTCTTTCCATCTCACTCATTCTTGGATCTCACTGTTTGAGATACAGTGAGCAAGCTTGATACCAAAGATATTCCGTAACACTCTCAGTCCAAATGCAGTTCGTGTATTAAAATTGCTGCTACTGCAAATTTTATGAGTGTGATAAAGTAAGCAGACTTTTCTTACCAGTAAGAAATGCATGCCAACAATGCAGAACAAAGATATTAATGGAGCATTATAAGCCTGAGGCTAAGCTCGATGATCCTAAGCATAAGTTAAAGTGGTAAATACTATTATTACCTGTAGTTCATATTCTTGTTCTGCATTATTCAGCTTATCAGCTCCACCTTCAGCAGGCTTGTAAAGAGGTTGTTGTGCAGCATCTACCACTTTAAATACATACTCTAGTGACCTTGGGACTAGGCCAGGAGAAGTCACTGTACCCATGAGAGTGTAAGTTTTTCCTGAACCTGATGCTCCATATGTTAGAAGAGTGAAACTGTGACCTTCAGGAAGTTTCTTTAGGTTATTCTTTACTACATGTTCAAAGATTTCCTGAAATATTGTGCAGATACTTATTAATATCCTAATTGGAAGTTCTGTTAGAAATTAGTATTTTTTTTGTTAACTTCAAGTACATAATAATTTTATTTCTTATTCTTAATCTTATTGGTTTTGATGTTAATGCTAGAATATTGTAATCATATTTTTTATATGATATTAGACGGCAATTAAGCAGACGGATTTCCTAATGATAAGAAATTCACTCCACCTAAAAACCAAAGGTGTTAATGGTGTGTTACCAACCTGAGGCTGAAATGTTAGGCCTCGAGCAAAAGTAATTTTATGCGCTACCTTATCGCCCAAACCAGAACATGTCAACGGCAAGCACTAATGTTATAGCAGAAGGAATAGGTGCAGTGGTGGTACCAATCTGGAAGATTCGTTGGGAATCTCTACTCACCTCGTCAGTTGTCACGGTAAGTGTACCTATAAGGAACGCAGATAGTCTATTCTGCAAAGGAGCCCTGACCAACACGGGATAGTAATTATTACGAGATATCAACTGGGGGAATTTACGTAACAGCATTAAGGTTGCATTTTAATAGTAATTTATTGTTGATTTTACATTAACACTTGATGTTACCCTTTCATGAGGCCGATCAGGATAATTTGTTAAAATACTTTAAATCTAAATAAGGTAGAACACCTTAGCAAAATAATTGGCTTAATATTGATTTTATAGCAAAGAATTTCACCAACATCTAAAGATGCTATTAGTACATTCATAGATTAGGATTAAGGGGCTAGATTCAAAAGGCAGTAGTGCTGAGGAATACATGCATTGTATACAAATTTCTCAGTTTTCAGTTAAATGTGCCTAGTCTGAGTTTTTGAAATTATTTACTTTACTATCACATTTATGTTTAATGACCTAAGGTACGTAGGTATTGTCAGCGCCTGATGGCCGAAACAACTAAATTACTCCATACATTTACATCAGTACAAAACACAAACGTGGTAATAAAGTAAATTCGTGCGAAACTCACACTCGACACACTGACCTCCCAACATTTTGGCAAAAGACCAATCTATTAAATTTTGTTTCTTATTAATATTTCTTAACTAATAAATATAGATAATAAATAGCTTTACATAATTTAATAATGTAAAAAATAACAACAATAACATTCTAGACTACAAGTTAAAAATGTTTGGATTATATAAAAAAAAAAACTGGTCTAAAAGTTACTAGCAAACCAAATCACCTTTTTTCAATATTTAATGAAATGAAAATGATTCATTATGCAAAAATTAATATAATTAATAAAAAATAAAATAAAAACATTTAGCAGAAACCAAGTTACAAATTATAACAATTTTCTGGCCCCCACATTAGGCTGAGTCTGTCCTGTAAGTAAGATCGGAGCGTTTTTTAAGAATTTGATATACTGTGTGTGAAACTTTATAAATGTTTTAAAGAAATGCATATTACCAATGTAAAGTATTTTCTAAATTCGAAACCAGTAAAGGCAGATAGGTATGTTAGTTTTAGTTTTTTATTCAAGGTTTACTTACATTTTGACTGGCATCAGGCCCAAAAATATGTGAAAATGTATACATTTTAGACACATTATGTTGAGTGCGCCTTCCATGACCTGCAGTAGTAGTATCCAGGGACGTTAATAAGCAACGATCAGAACGAACTTCATAGAGATTGTTAGGAATGTTACACGGTTTCAATCTTAAGTAAACTTGTACTAATTCTGGTTCGTCGCACTCAGAATCTTCTTCAAAAAGCTCTAATAGATTTGTACCCTTTTGTGGTTTAGGTCTCATAAACGGATTTGATATTAATGGAGGCCTGGGTTCAATAAAAGATGGAATGTCTCTTTTTGTTGCGTCGTTATCAGAACATCTGGAGTCTGACATTTTGTACAATCATTAATCGTTATCAATATCCCATTTGTATATCAGAAGCAACTATAAAGTTTAGTTAACTATTTAACAATCACAATGTACAATCCATCGCACAATAAAAATTAACTCAAATTTCAAATTGAAAACAACGGTTTCAGGTCCAGATATATAGAATTACACACAGATTAGATATTATAGAAATCAAGAAATGTCATTTATGACATTACTAGTCACAGATACAGATGTAAACTATAACTCCTAACGGACTTTTTGGTTAATTTGGAAAGGATCACCTTTGATATTTGACAAATCCATACCTACTAATTTTACATACAAAGTACATATTGGTACATATCTTTACGCAAAGTCAGTAACGAAGCAGGTAGCAAGTATCGAGTGCTAAATCTCACGATCCTTAGAATCCTCCATACTAATATAATAAATGTTTCACGGTTTCACTGGGCTGGTTTATAAGAATTCGTATGAATATGCAATAGGTAAGAATATGCAATTAAACCTACAGGCTTTTCATTTAAAAAATAATCAACCCTCAAGAACTACAGCATAAATAGACTGAATAATGAGACGAATGTTTGTATGAAAATAATATTTAAGTTAACCAAATGTACTGCCTTATGTAATTGTATTGAGTGTTACACGCTGAAGAAGTTGTGACTAAACAACTAGTCCTGAAAATGTTTATTTCGCATAGAGGGTGCAAAGGTTCTTATGACACTTATATTTATTTAAATTATTAACGTCTCACCCACTAGAGTGGAACACTAACATTACTGCAATTGGAAATTATTTACTGCTGCAAGACATTGGCCAGTTCGAGATGTAGTCGTAATATCGTTACACATTTAAATTTGTAGGTTTTTTATGTGAAGTTTCGGATTTCGGACTATAATTTTATACATTGATTCTTGTTAATTAATAAACTATAGGACAAAAAGAAATCAGTAACTTTGTGTCAGCTTCAGCAACATCAATGCAGACCATTTTGTATAGATTCCTTTAAATTAGTATACTTTATAATGCAAAGAGCAAAGTGAAATAAAACTGTATGTGTGGGTATTGCTTAGTTGTATTAATATAATGTACTTGCCATATATTCTCAATTTGATTTTAATGTAATTTAATATAACAAGTTTACTGGTTGAGTTGTTAGGTTGCCCTATCATGTACTTTATACAGTTTGCAAAAAACTTTTCTTTTGTGGAACCACGAGTCAATGAATAAGAATGTTTTGTGTGAACGTGAAAGTGACGAAATATGTACGATTTCAAAAGTCTAGACTTTTCCGATGCTAAGATTATTGGGTAATAAATTTATATGCATACATGTATTTCTGTCTGTGATGTCAATCACCGATTATATGATGTCAATGAAGATATTCGAGAAAAAAACTGTGACATCCTTGAAGCTTAAATATTTTTTCATGAAAACATTCACGCAATGATGTATGGATAGCAAGCCTATCGCCAAACGGGCACATGTCAAATTCTGGCCAACGTAGGTTCTCTGTATGTAGGTAGGCAGAGGTACAACGGCATCCACGACTAGCTGAAGACACTAAGTTCTTCAATGTTATAAATGTTAAACCTAAAGCCAATATAATATCCAAGGGCAACGACGTTACTATTGGAAAAAAACATTTTCTCCATGTTACTCGACCCGGGGATCAACAACGGGACCTCATGATGTCAAGTCCAACGATAGACCTGAGGACCGCTAGACCGCAGAGGCTTATAATGTCAAAACAGGGCCAAAACTCAAAACGACGTATTTAGAGGTCAATGGCATTGCCAATGGTCACAGCTGACTTTTATGTGACGTTTCGTTTGTAACAATTATCCGTAGCAATAATCTGATTATTTTGTTAAAGTACCTACTAGGTCCCGCCTTTTAAATCTAAGTGATTTCTTGTTATATTCTCTTTGGCTCACGCGCAGTCTATATTATTTCCTGTCTAAGATTATGGTAGGTACCATAGATTTAGTATGTAGGTACCTACCGTGGAGGACGTAGTATCTCTAAGTAGTCTGTGCGTGGACGCATCAAAAATAAACTGTACTAAGCGCAGACCACAAATTATAAAGACTTATGTACAAGTACAGATAGGACGGCACGTCGTTACAGCAAGTTTGACATTATTCAGGCTTTCCCGCTTGGTGGCGTCTGTGCACATGCGCTGTAAAATAAATAATTGTTGATGGATACTTTAAGCCACAGAACAATATTACTCCTTTAAGCCACAAAGGTTGGGTAGAATTATCTAGTTTTCAGACTGCTAATAAATGTCGTATTTTAAATAAACTAATTAGGTATGTATCTAATTTGTAGCAAAACTGGTTTTAATTATTTAATAGTGGCCCATAACACCCAAAGGGAATGATTTCTGATTGCAATTTAAAATGTAGCTAATGTACTTCATATGTACTTCAAGTTAAGGAAACTATGCGCTACATTATTTTAAGATTATGTATCATGTAAGTTCGAAATTTGTTTAAGCAGTATTTTATATAAATATTTAATATTTTGTCTGAATTTCTTGCAGAAACATTATTATAATATTCTTAATTTGGGTAAAGTTATAAACTTTTTTGATTTCTCTTCGGTGATCGTGTTTTTTTTTCAATATTTAAAAAAAATGATGCTCATAATGATCAGTACAGCTATTGACAAAAATTACAGGAGAAGCTCTCAATTTAAATTAACCTCTCTTTTATATTTTAATAAATGTTTTAAAAATAATAAATGTAATATTCTTAGGAACTTAAAAAGGGAGATGCCATTGCATACAGAATAAGATATAAATTGCACTAGACAATCTGTAACCTTTCGTTTCTAGCCGACGAATGCTCGGACCATATGAGTTACTGAGGATTCAAGCCCCGTGGCGAAACTTTTGATTCAATTCTTACCCGTTAACGCGGGTAGTTAGTTATACCCTTTAGACAGGTACAGATGAAATTCACAATTATAATGGTCATAACTTTTGTTTGTCTTATGGTATTTTTATCTCAAGGTTTTCTAGAAATTCTGTTTCAGTTTTTGTTCTGTAACTGTTTTTACTACATTTTCTTGGCTATCTATATTGTTAGTTTTTCACTTCTTTAGTGTCGTTTCTAATTATTTTACTATTATTCGTCATCTTGAGACGAAAGGCCACGGGACTTGAATCCTCAGTAGCTCAAATTGTTAGACCATTCGACGGCTTAAGACGTAAAGGTTACATGTTCAAATTCTGTCTTGGGCAAAACTTTTCTTTCTTTAAAATTTATAGAAATAAAAATACCTATTTTGGTCTAAATTTTACTTACATCATTATTTTACTTATATTTTTCTTTGACTACGTACGAAGATTCATTTCATTTGTTAGTGTTATAGTTGCATTTGATTTTTAAAAATGAAATTATTGATTTTAGCTAAAGTTTTTTAATCAATTTTGAACTAAATTTCCTAAAAATATGTACAATAATTCATATTTGTAACTTATTTATTACAAATATTCAACAAAATAATTATAATATGTCAATTGGAGATCAAAAATACTTAAAAAATTAGTAATTTAAAATGCATCCCTTTTAAATTCGGTCGAATTGCAACAAAATATATCAATATCATTTCAATATGTTGGTATATAATTAACACAAAAGACGAACATAAGATTCCGAAAAACCAGTTTGACATTTTTTATTTTGACTGCCGAGAATAACCCATATTGTGATGACTGACTTTTGATATGCCATTTTTGACAAACGGGTAAAATCGGTGACGTTGACAAGCGGGAAAATTGTCTGATGCCAAACTATTTAGAAAAGGATAAAATACATCAGCTGTCAATGCCGTGGCGCAGACTGGGTAGTATTACATAATCAATAATATCACGAAACCATGATAATATTGATAGTGTAATATGCTGTATCGTGGTATCATGATAATATCACAAGATTTCTAGAAATCTTGAAATCCACGATATTTAGGGGGCGTGGCTTCAATAATATTGAAATGTAAGCGCATCGAGATATTTTATGTCAGTATTCGCTTGCAGCCATGACGGAAAAACGTGTGAGTAATGACGATGTGTGACAAAATACGCATACGCTGTGTCGTTGACAGTAATGTTAACGAAGGAAATAATGACTTAAAGGAATTTATTCTCTTAAATGAAAAGTGTCCAGCTCTGTGGAACCCTAAACATAAATATTTAAAATAATTGCCGAAATCGTCCACATCACCGCCCAAGACCATTTTTTGTGTGATATTTAGGTGTGTTTTTTTTATATTTTAATGGAAGGCAAACTAGCAGACAGATTTCCTGATGGTAAGAAATTCATGCCGTCTAGAAACACCCAAGTCGGTAGTGGTGTGTTGCTAACCTGAGGCCGGGATGCTAAGCCTCGACCCAAAGTAATTTTTACAAGCTACCTTACCCTCCGAACCGAAACACATCAACGGCAAGCATTGACGTTATGGCGACAGAAATAGGTAAGGTGGTGGTACCAATCCGAACGAGTTGCTGCGAAACTCTATCTATTATTGACAAATGTAATAGCCCCTTTCAATACTTGCGATATCGCGATAGTAGGATCATGATAATATTGACAATGTAATACGCCCCACTGGTGCAGACTGAGGACCAGGGATGTCAGCGGATTTTTCGTAAATAATACTTAATAGGTTATTGTGCTCCACGGCTATTCACTGTAGCTATCATCGTTCTATATCATAATTTACTGAACTGAAAATTATTCTGAAAAGTTTTTAACAATTTTTAATATTGCACTTGCAAAATATTCAAAGGACATATACTATTTTAAGATGTGCCTACCTGACGATGAAGTTATAAAAGATATTTTGGAAAATGTTTTTTCATACCGCACAAAATTAAATTTGTATTTTGGATAAATATTGTACGACTCAGGATGCTTCTTGCAAAGACAAACAAATTGAAGCGTGAGGGCAATTCTCGAAGCGCTTCGTCGTTTTTTTAAACCCTTATTGCTTGGGTTTGGCCTATACCAAATAAGCAAAATTTTCAAGATATGATGTTTAAGACTGGTTAAAAATAAATCCACATAAAAATGAGACACCAGTTTTTACTAAACACTGTTCATCATTAACACTCAACCAAAAACACGGATGATGTAATCCGTATCATCCATATCTTAGGTTGGGTGTTAACTTGGCTGAAAGTTTCGCTAAAAACAAACTTTTATGTACCTAATAAAAGTTTTTTTGTAATGAGGAGATCTAGAAAGAAATAGAACAACCTGTACAAACTCGTCGGATAACTAAACGTAAACTGGTTATACTTCGCGCTCAAAACATCTACGGAAAGCGTAAGACCAAGTATTTAGTAACGCGCTTATTAAATAATATGGATCCTCGCATTAAAGTCTCCTCTGTGGTCTAGCGGTCCGGGTGTTGGACTTGACTGCATGAGGTCCCGGGTTCGAATCCCGGGTCGGCCAACAAAAAGAAAATTGGATTTTTCCAATTTTCTAATTAAAAAAAAATGTTGATCGGGATTGGAAACGTGCCCGGTTGGCGATAGGCTTGCCACCTATCACATTGTGGGACTTAGTGTCTTCGGCTAGTCGTGGGTGCCTTGGTTGTACCTCTGCCTACCACTTGGGGGATATGGGCGTGAAGATACTACTTTTTATAACCAACAATAATATTATTAAGTACAAATTACAAAAATATTTTTTAAGTGATTGACCAAATGTAGCATTACACACACAAACTCTTAGTACCTAGTTTACGTAGTGCATTTTTTGATGATTTAGTAGTGCATTTATAGATTGGTAAGAAATTCACGCCGCCTAGAGACGCCAAAGGTGGTAATAGTGCGTTCCCAACCTGAGGCCGGGGTGTTAGGCTTCGAGCAAAAGTAAGTTTACCGGCTACCTTACCCTCCGAACCGGAACACGTCATGACGTTATGGCGGCAGGAATAGGTAAGGCGGTGGTACCAATCCGGGTGAGTCGCTGCGAAACTCTACCACCTAGTCAGATGTGACGGTGTTAGTGGCGGTAAGCCTATGCTCGCCTTTTACGAGCTGCCTGGCAGGAAGGCAGATGGTCTATTCTGCAAAGGAGCCCGGACCAACATGGAGAAGTTTGAAAAAGTTATTTCTCACTATAAACGTTTTAACTCTAAGTTCTGAACTCACAACTTTTTGTCAAGTCAAGATACGAGGGCCAAACTGAAAGTTTTTAGAACTGGCCACTTAAAAGCATTATATTAAAAAAATAAGTTTAAATTTTGAAAATAGAACTCTTTACTAATAATATTGAGTATACATTTCATTCATTTGTCATTTGTTTTACGATTTAGCGGCAAATTGAAAATTATCTGTGCACGTCACAATGAATTTAAGCCGAGAAAATTTTCGTGCAATGATTTTTTATGACTTTCGATGTCATATAAGTCAACAAGAAAGTTATGATTGACTTCGATTGGCTTTTCACGATGAAGCCCCATCTCGTGCCACAGTTTACAACTGGTTTAATCAATTCAAACGTGGTCGAACTAATCTCACCGATGATTTGCGTGAGGGACGGCCTTCTACAGCGACGACTGAAGACAATATCAGTGTTGTTCGGCGTGTGATAGAGACTGACAAAAGAGTGACCTATCAGCAGATTCGGACAAGTCTAGGCATAGGGATGAGTCAAGTGCACAAAATCCTCCATGAACATTTAGCGGTCAGGAAGCTTTATGCCCGCTGGATACCGCATAATTTGACCGAGGCTCAAAAACTCCGCCGTGTTGATTGGTGCCGAGAAATGATCCAAAAATTTAACGGAGGTGACTCAAATGCTGTGTTCGACATACTAACGGGTGACGAAAGCTGGATTTACTGTTATGATCCGGAAACCAAAAGACAGTCTGCTCAGTGGGTGTTTCCTTCCGAAGAGTTGCCAACTAAAGTGAAGAGAGGTCGAAGTGTTGGAAAAAAGATGGTGGCCTCGTTCTTCGGAAAGACAGGTCATTACGCGACAGTTGTCTTAGAGGATCAGAAAACGGTTAATGCAGAGTGGTACACTAACAACTGTTTGCCACTTGTCTTGGAAAAAGTTCGAGAGAAACGACCTCGCAGCAGGATCCTCCTTCATCACGACAATGCCTCGTCGCGCACAGCCAGGCAAACGATCGACTATTTGGCGACCTCAGACGTGGAATTACTGGGTCACTCGCCGTATAGCCCCGACCTCGCACCCTGCGATTTTTTATTTATTCCCGAAAATAAAAGAAAAACTTCGAGGAAAACATTTTATGGACGCCGAAGAAGCAGTGGCTGCATTTCAAAACGCCGTCGAAGAGACCCCTAAGGCCGAGTGGGCAAGGTGCTTTTCTCAATGGTTCCATCGAATGCTATAATGATGTGCTAGAATGCTTAGTTTTTGATTTTCTAAGAACTTTCAGTTTGACCCTCGTATATGACTTGGTGATTTCGCTACTTTCACTCGGGCGTAATGTGAAAAAAATTCGACTGTCAATACTTTCTTACTACGGTAATATACCTAACATTTTTGTCATAATAAAGCCACATATTTTGACTTAAGTATAAAGTTGTGAGTTCATAATTCAGAATAATCGACATAAACTCAGACTAGAACAAAAACAGATGGACTAACTTTCGTTTTAATGTCCAATTGATTTATTAAGTTATTTTGGTTGAAATTTATTACAAAGACCAAGCATCAGCTATTGAGGACATTCAAGTCTTTTTCTAGATTCCGGATTTTAAGTTATTTAGTCGTTTAGTACCGAGCTTATTATGTATGTAATATATCTTAATTAATATATATAAATTAGGTGTCAAGTTTTGGCGCCATCGAGAGAAAAGATGGTCGAAGTTTTTTCATAATTATTGAATTTCGTGTTGATAATAAGTGAAATTAGTCAATTTTGGGGCATTTTGTACAATTTTGTTAAGTAAAAGTGAACAAATGACATAATCATGAAGAAATTAGCGTATCGTATATTTCCTCGTTGCCGCCAAATCTCATTACATGAGCTTGAGTAATGAGGTCACCACTTTAACCAAGAGCCTGACATGACTTTTTGACGACTTATGACTGCTGACTTATTATAACTAATTAAGATTGATATAAAACTTGATGCAAATTTCTACTTGACTAATGACAAAATACTAACGTGAAGGCCAAAACCTAAAGAAAGAAAAAAAAAATTAGGTGCCACGTTGTTTGTCCGCGATGGACTCCTAAACTACTAAACAGATTACAATCAAATTAGCACAGCATGTGCAGTTTGATCCAACTTGAAAGATAGGATAGCTCTCATCTCAATTTATCGCGGGCGAAGCTGCGGTTAACATCTAGTAAATTATACAGCTTTGATAAAAATACCAAACAATCTCTTAATCACTTAAGACAAATATATAATAAAAAATATCATCAATGTACAGAATTTGCTCTTTTAAAGTTATTATTTATTTTAAAGTTATTAGTTATTAAAATATATTTATTAAAATTTAACAGAATTTTAAGTTTTAATTTGGTATTTTATTTTGAAATGGCAATAGTGCGAATGAAATCAAATCCTGTAATGTTATCTTCATATATGACAGATTTTCTCTACATAATATTATTTTGAGCAATTTATACTTTATAAGAGTGGGTATTTTATGTCATTTAAAAATAAGAAGAACGAAAGTTATTTTGTTTATTTTTTTAGGTTAATTTGCCCCTTTCTGGGGCCAGCTAAGACCTTTAATCCTTGCTGCCACGTCTTCCGTATTAATTAATTCTTATACAGTAATTAGTCACATGTCTTCCGTATCAATTATTTCTTATACAGTCATTAGTCACTATTTACAAAGTCACGTCAGGGTCTTGAGTAAAGCGATGGCACTTTACACAAGCTCACTTTGGGAGATTTGGCGGCGGCGAGGAAATTCACGATACTCTAATTTCTTCATGATTATTTCATTTGTGCACTTTCACTGAACAAAATTAAACTAATTCCCACCTAAATTAACTAATTTTACTCATAATTTACACTAAATTCAATAATAATGAAAAAAATACGACCACCTTCATTCACGATGGCACCAAAACTCATGTACCTATAAATATTCTATGAGATTGACAGTTAACAGTTGACATTAATGACATTTGACAATTGTTTTGACAATTTGTTTGACACTTGATTTATTTTGAGCTTAAAATTTTATTTTATTCTGCATCAAATTTGGGAAAAAATGTTTCGTAAAACGAATATAAAAACAAACGAATTATATTGATTATTATTACAAATAGTACATAGTTACACTGCAATTAAATTGTAACGAAAGTATTTAATAGCAAAGGTAATACTAAATTTCTTACAAATTTAGTATTCATTCGTGAAAAAATCCAACGCAAAATAATTCACTCATAACTTGATTTTGTAATTTTTGATATGTATATAACATGAAAACGTGTGAGATATAGATGACATTCTTGATTGATAACTACATAAGAAATACTTGATGTTTTAGATGGCTACAAAAACAATAGCCAGTGCTACAGTAAGGGCAGTGAAAAAACGCATATTACCATCTCGAGCAGCTTTAGTTCTAACACCTTCAGCGGTAACCAAAGTTAAAGAAATAATGGCTAAGGAAGATGGCAAGGGATATATAGGGTTAAAAGTTGGTGTTAGGCAGAGAGGCTGTAATGGATTATCATACACATTAGATTATGCAACTGCTAAGGGAAAGCTTGATGAAGAGGTAAAGCAGGATGGCATTACAATTATCATTGATAAGAAAGCCCAGCTCACATTATTAGGTAAATGTAGTGTAGATATTTGTGCATTTACATTTATCTACTTACTTTTTAATTATATATCTTTTAATGCCTGTAATAATCAGTATGGGCTAATTTTGAACTATTGTAAAAATATTTATTAAGTTTTAGCTATTTAATACTTTTAAGAAATTGTCAAAATAACTGTTTTTTTTATTTTGGTGAAATTAGTTAGATAATTAATATATATGCACTGTAATATTTTGTTTTTTACAACTAATACTGGTCACACCATGACCAAATAAGTTTTTAGGATATTTTTTTCACACACTATCTACCACATATAGCTATCTAATGTGATCTAGTGGACTAATGTGACCATTCTGACCATTGCAGCACTATTCAGAAAGCCATTAATACCTTCAAATTTCCCTACATCTCATGTATGGTGGTTAGTCCTTTGTTTTTTAGGGACACTGAAATTAGAATATTGTGGACAAGACGTCTCTTGCTTGAATTTGGTGGTTAAATGGAGTATGATTTACTGAAGGCAGAGTGCACTTACGTAATGTGGGAAATAATTGGTGGCAAATTTAAATTAAACAGTTTTTAAGGCATCCTTAACCCGAACCTAATATTTTTTTTTATATTTAATTATATTAATTACTAGCCACCCCAGTGAACTTCATATCACTCAACATTAACAGTTTGTGTTGATTAAAGTTTTTCCCATTTGCCCTTCAATTTTCCCAGATTTTCTTTTCATAAGAATGTTCTGACAGTCTGACAACAAAAAAGAATTAGCAAAATTGGTATATTCTTTCAAGAGTGATTTAACAACCAAGCAAAATGAGGTTTTATTTTTATATTTATTGATAAGTAGGCAAATAATTCATGCTGAACAAGTTACACAACACTAAGGAAATACACTTAAAAAATAAGATTATGTTATTTCCGTTTAAATAATAATAATTATATATGTATCTGCACCACCTTAAAATCAAACTTAGTAGCTTCTTAAACTGGCACGGCGCTATGAATGTTATTTCCTTAAGACCTAGAAGGAACTGAAACTGTACCTTTACTAAGTGTAGTCACAAAGTGTATGAGTAGGGGAATCTGTCAGTACTTGTAGAATAATCTATCAATTTTTTTTTAGGAACTGAAATGGATTATGTTGAAGATAAGTTATCAGCAGAATTTGTTTTTAACAATCCCAATATCAAAGGGACTTGTGGATGTGGGGAATCATTTAGTATATAATAGCTAAAGTATCAAATTAATATAAATGATAGTAATAGTTTATATACAGCTTTTTGGCTTAGTAAGATTCATAATCAAGATAAATATATGTAAAGCTTATAACAATGTAATAGAAGCTGGTTGAATTTTATTAGACATTCTGAAAAATTAAAGAAGATATAAATTATATTACAAAACTGTGATTTTTATTATTTACACATAAGGTGAGGGTAGGAGTACTAAATGTGTCTTAAGTGGAGGAGCTATATTTTTGTTGATCTGTAGATAGTAGATGTAACTTAATTTTTGTTTTATAGAATTAAAAGTATCAAAACTAAAAGTTTAATTTATTTTTACATTAGGCTTGTAATTGCGTGGTTCTAAGCAACACATTTTACAGAACCCATGTCAATGATGGGATCCAACTGTTTTATACTGTTGCTAAACGATTATGCAGATGAATTTCCTGAATATCATTTTCCCTTTATTGTTCCAGGTCCCCTGACTAGACCATCTGGCTTTCTTCCAGGTAGTTTGTGAGAGACAAGCAAAGGTCGTTTGGTCATTACTAGAGACCAGATAATAAGCAAATGCATATTTGCTTATGTATTTGCATATTTAACCCTTTCAAGACGACGGAACACGATCATGCATTTTATTTTTAAAAAAATCTCGCGATTATTTTAATTAACTTTTTGGGCCCAAGACGGTAGGCAACAATCGTGCACGATTCTGTTTATGAATAAAACGCGCAGGTGCGAGTGAGAAGGCACTTAGTGCTTTTTGATCTTGTGTTGAAGATGTTGACGAATTTTGTTGAGCGAACTGGTCAGAGTAAGTAATAAGTTTTTTGTTATTTACTCCACAAATTGATATGATTTAGCTTTTAATAGCTTGTTTAGTTAATAATGTCATTCACTAAACAATATTCTTAGTGTAATTTACTTTAAATTGGAAAATATAACCTCTCAAATATTGGTTTGCACGACAGTGACGATCCGATTCAATCTCATCTTTTAGTGTCATACTTTGTATGACGGTAAATAATTCTTTTTTTGCTTTCAATTAAAGATATATTTATTTTTACTTTCAGAAATTAAACTGACGGGTGAGTTGTTGTTTCAGCTCATTGGAGATGGCAATGACTTCGAATTAAAGAAGTGGAATATGACGAAGGCGATTGAGAAGATTCTGTTTTGCCGATGGTGCCTGCTGAGGAGCCTGAATCAGCTCCCTGTCCTGGTCCATCACCTGCTATTGCACCAAAAGCTCTTCAAAAGCCAAAAAAAGCCGAGACACCCGCTGAAGTATCTTAAAACAGATGTCATTCTACCAAAAGGAACACTGCTATTTGGAGCGGTCTTCAGCAGCGATAAGGTCTCTTTTGGTCTACTTTGAAGGCTATTTTGATATACATTTTTTGAGCATGCCGCTGTTTGTACCAACAATTATTACGTGCCCAAAAGAGGAAAAGTTTTAAACACTAGAGTGGCAGAGTTGAAAAAAAAAAAGTGGGAATACATTACAACATGGTATTCATTACATACCCACATTCACATAAACTGGCGGATCTAAATGCGATAAGCTGACAAGATTTATAGATATGGTTTCAAAATTCTTCCATTCCATGTTATCGACAGTAATGATGCTCTGGCAGGAAACCAGAATTCACTCTAGAAAGTGTGACCTGTACTTACTCAAGTCAAAAATGCTTGCGACAAATTAGAATGTCAATCAGATTTTAATTTTATCGACGAGCAAATGATTCTCTGGAGTCTGGGACATGTCAAATGCTTGCCCTTGATTTGACTTGGTATGTGTCAGATTCAATCACAACTAGAGTATCCAAAAATAAAATAATGGACTTCCGAATTTCGAATGGAATTTCGAATGCAAGTGTCAGATGCTCTTGTCAAGGAACCAGAATGTAGAAGAAGATTTGATACTGACGAACAAGATGAGAACTAGGCTCCTAATACATCTAAGTTTCGTCGACCGATTCCACCTTCTGTAGCCAAAAGCTATGATGGATATGATCATCTTCCATCATTCGATGAATTAATAAATAGCCCAAGAGCATGTAGGATGGAAGGTTGCAAATGTAGCTCAAAGGTATATCTAGAAATATCTAGAAAGTTTATCTTTGTTTGTCTAGAAAACATAACTGTTTTCA
Source organism: Calephelis virginiensis (assembly GCA_002245475.1). Lineage (NCBI taxonomy): Eukaryota > Metazoa > Arthropoda > Insecta > Lepidoptera > Riodinidae > Calephelis > Calephelis virginiensis. Next base: position 23,193 of record NJDC01001248.1, read on the forward strand.
AAGCAGAAAATTTCAGACTGTAAAAAGTGGTCATTAAATATATTTTTTTATATTTTTAAAAAGATTTTCAATTTTGTTGAATAAGAATAATAGTTTTTGTTAATATTTGATTGACTCTAAGTCTAAAGTCATTTGCAGTTTGATTTATACTGATTACTTAATGTTCCTACTACTAAAAATAATAAATAAACATAATATGTTCCTATGATATTTTTATTTTATTTATGTTTTTAACTCGAAAGTCGAACACCGTCACTATCGTGCAAACAATTAGTTTAAGCCTGAGCATCACAATCGTGCAGGGTCCCCCTCTACAAAGGGGGGAGAGAGGGATTTTTTTAAACATTTTTTTGGAGTATACTATTCAATATTGAAACATGATATGTAGTCAAGAATCGAAATTTAAAAAAAAACAGGTTTCAGGCCTGAAAGGGTTAAGCCATTTTCAGCGCTAATAGCATATTTTTAATAACATCTAGTGATGATACATATTATTGCTATAATTTACAGAATTTTTCGAGCGCAGCGCACTCGGCACCCGTGCATCTTTTGTTTTGGTACGATAATTAAATAAAAGAGACAAAAGATTGTTGTGCTCATCTTATTTGTTTATCTGTGTCAAATTGATAGTTTTATTAATGAGCCGGCGGAAATTTTAACAGAAAATATAAGCACTAACATAGCACCAAAGTTCAAATTCTGCCCAGTTGCCTCAGTAGATGTGGAGCGATCCTTTTCGACCTACAAAACTATTTTGAATGATTGAAGAATTAATCTTACTACTGAACGCTTAGAATGTTTTAGTTGATTGTAAATGTTTACAAAAATACTAAATAATGTTACTGTGTCAATTATCGTCTATCAATGGATAGTTTACTAAATGTATGCTGAATTTGTAATAAAAAATCTCAAACTTAATAGTTTTTTATTTTATTAAAAAAAACAATAAATTATAAAGACAGGTACCTACATACTTAATAAAGTAAAACAAGTTTATACTAGAGATAAACTTAAATCTAAAGGAATAATACCTACATACAAAACAAAAAAAAAATACTCATTTGTTGCATTTTCTGTCAGTTTTGGTGCATATTTCAAGCATTTTACATGCATATTGCATACAAGTTTCAAGCTTCTTATGTTGCATATAATCCTGTCTTTAGTCATTACCATCAAGAAAACTGGTGGTGGAGTGAGAGAGGTGGAGTGATGAGTGTTGCAATTTATCCGGGTAGGAGTTACCCTCCTTACCTATTTCTGCCGCCCAAATATGACTTCTCGTGTTCCAGAGGGTTGGGTAGCCGATGTATAAGTATTATTGTATTGATAGTAGATAGTAGATTGTATAAGTTACAACTGGCCTAACACCTCGGCCACAGGTCAGCTACGCACCTATAACATCTATGATGTCTATAGATCACTATCGTTTCTTTCCAAAGAGTAAACGATTATAATTATTCTCTTTGGAAAATACGGGACTCCCGTTACAGAAGGGTCTTATCTTAGAAAAGTAATCAAAGAGTATATAAATACCATCGCCTCTGAGGTCTAGCGGCCCGGGTGTTGGACTTGACTGCATGAGGTCCATGGTTCGAATCCCGGGTCGGCCAACACAAAGAAAAT
>NJDC01001248.1:32155-97700 GCA_002245475.1 Calephelis virginiensis
TATATATATCAATAAATGAATCCACAGTTGAATGTTGATTTAAAAGAATAAGCTACTTTCATAAATTTGCCTCGTATTTATCGGAGTCCACTTTGGAGAACAGACACACGTCTGTTAGTTCGCTCTGTGTAGTTCGCCAAATATTGGTTTTACTCATCACTACCATAGTGACTACTAGGTGGTAGATTTCTACGTCATACCTGTGTTTTAATGTCACCATTTTAACTTTTTCTGGTGCTTTTAATTATCATGCTACAATAAGAGCGTAGGATAATCATTACAAAATTAATCTGAATCATCATCGTGCCATAAAGAGAGCAAAGTATACTTTTTTCAATGGTTTGAGACAGCCAACAATTACACGATCCGTCATACCTAATAAGTTTAAGGAAAACCGTGGCCTATTGACGCTATACATCTTGGGTGCATCGCTGTCCTGTGGCCAGATTATTAGGCGTGTTGCGCAAGTCTAGGTGCCCAACCCTTTTGCACCCGAACATTACACGGACACAATGGAAGGAAAAGGCGAGAGGGTGAATTCCAACCCGGGCAAGTGACTGTATATCACTCTATCATCAGTGATCTTGTTGATAGTTACCCAGGTAAACTATGCTCGCCTTAAACGACCTTTTTGATAAGGAAGACAACGGTCTATGATTCTTCAACACCAGACTAACAAGGGGAAAACAACTGGTAAGTATATTCTATTTGCGATAGTTGTCTCTTTCCATCAGGAACGTCAACTGCTTGTTTGCTACCTTGTGTTAAAAAAAGAATATAATAGCGGTACGAGGAAATAAAGCTTAGTCTAAAAGTAAAGAAGTTATATTAAAAATAAAATTTATTATTTATTTTCCTCTAATTGACATCAAGCTTACATAAATAAGTCCATACTCTGAAAGTGCCACGTTAGTAATAAAATATTCTGACAAAGAGTAAAATAATATACAGGATTCTGATGTAAAGCGTTTTGGTAATCTAGCCGCACATACAATACATACTATTTGCGAAATGTCACGTATGTTCATTTTTATATGGAGTCCATTCATTTCTGTTTAAAATTGTCTGACTAAAGAATTTCTTGTGAATTTATGAAAACAGAAATTTAAATTAATCAATGATATTAAAAAACTCTTTGAATATCATTGATTTGCCGTCTTTAATACCAAAATGTTCAATTGATATAGTCACACCAAGATTATAGTACAAGCTTCTAGAATCTCACTTTGTTATCATTAATATGTTACCTAGTAGCGAGTACTAGGTATGCAGAATGCAATATTTATTCCTAATACTTGTTATCTGTATTAAATTAGCTTCTTTAGGTAATTATAAATTTATTATTGAATTGATGCTATGATATTTGACGAATGCATTTTTTTTTAAACTTTATAGTGCTCACCAACACACAACTAAACCTAAGTGGAATTCTTTTGCGTAAAAATAGTTTAAAAAAAAACGATCTGGTCACTGTTGCTGTCCTGCTTCCTCTAATAACATGGAGGTACTGCTGTGAAACATTACCTACTGAAATCGAAATAATTGTCTTTGTTTACGTGTCGCAAACGAAAAACGAAATATATAGTACTCAAAAGAGTCTTGCTACGGTTTATGGAATTTATCCAAATATATTTTACGCCACAAAAACGTCGTATAGTGACTCGAGTTTGATATGAATAACGGGGAGGTCGGAGGATCTAGAGGCAGAGGCCGTGGTTGGCTTAATCCCGAAAACAACCAACCTCGGGAGCTCAGGAGACCGAAAACCGTGCCTGATGATGTAAAAGGTAACTTTTTAATTCATTTTCTTTGCTATTTTTACTTTAACAATACCGACCATTACGACGTCATACACTAAAACAACGCGGAGCTAGGTTTCGGTGAAAGTTAAAAGGATATTTACTGATGATGACGTTGTAACTCAAAACTCGATTGTTTTTAACCTATTTGCTTAGATTCTGTAACATTTCTCTTGACTTTTTAGGATTGTTTACAACGAAACTAGTGTATTAGAAATATATTGTTTTAGAGCAATCTAATTTTTTTTATTTTTAGCAGATCCCTCAAAGTCGAATCTGTCAGCGGAAGCGAAAGAGTGGTTTCCACCAAACTATGTGCACCCAACTTCTGTAACATATGCTTCTGAACCAACATATAGACTACCTCGCTCCTCTGTTCAAGATAGAATCCGTCAAGCACAAGAACAAGATCCGTACAACTTTGACGATATGTCTTATTCTCTTGAAGATTCAGAAAATGATGATTTGAGGGTTTGTATATCCTATTATCAAAATTGTATGAAAAAAATATTTCATTCAGTGAAAAAATACTTATTAATGACATTTAATAATGTCTGTCATAACCGTAATCTTTGCTTTCAAATCAATTTCTTTGCACACTTCGTTTTCTCATCAGATTGCTTGTAATTTGTGATAGTGTGAGAACCTATATTTAAATTCCAGGTTGGGCATTTTGTTACAATGATTACAAATTAAATTCAACTTGAAGTGTTGGTTTAGTTTTCAATTAAATTCAATATTTGAAATATTTGGACTCCTCCGATATTATCATGATTCTGCCAACTTTGAGAATTAGGGAGGCATTATTTAGTCTGCTTGAATATGTAACAATAACATACTTATTAATTACTAATGAATTTTTAAACCATTACATTTTTGTAAAATCGTTCATCATATTTTTTTCTATACTGTTGATATAAATTTTGTTGCAGGAAAACATAGGAAATCTGATTAATGTTATGTGTGAAATAACTTTAGATCCTTTTAAGTTTGATGCACTGTGTGGACCATTGGTCGATACATTCGCCCCGACTCTGTATGATGTGAATCACACGAGACCTCTGGTGGAAGCTATTGTTAATCAGGTAAAGTAATAATTTAATTAAAGCTATGTACCTAATGTATGTGTGTATGTTTATACAGTTAAATATAAAAAAAACAGTAGCACATAGAATAAGATAGAGTGGTTTCCTTGGGTTATGGCATAGATAGCAAAAAGTATTGTTAACTAACCATAAAGATAAAAATGAAGAAGAAAGTGTTTTGCTAGCATGAAGTCTGATACGTAAATATTCTTGTACTAGTTTACTGGTTACACACAATATTGCAAAAATTTACACACAATTGCAAGAATAAGAAACTGTATTTATTCTTTTAGGTAACTCACTAAGAAATCTTCTATCTTATTGGTGTGTGTGATATGATTGTTAAAAATGATTAAACAACTGATATTAAATAAATAAATCTCAAAAACCAGGTTGCACATTTGTCTATTTCTATATAATTTATCATTACAAACTACTGTTTTCCAATTACAATTTAATGAAAGAGATAAGAGGAAGATAAATGTGTCTCAGATATTATATGCCTGACGTAAATAATAATATTTTATTATATACCAGACTACGTCCAGCTTTGCAAATTGTGTGTGTTATTACTTCACTGGTATTTTATTGTCACAATTTACCTTTAATTAAAGGTATTCTGGCTATGCTTAACTGACTTTGACGCGACCCAGTATTAAGATTTTAAGTTTGATCAATTTCCTACAATAGGTATAAATTCAACAAAAAGTAGTTTTTCTGTGGTGAAGTACAGATGGTAAGAGTTAAAAATATATATTTGTTGCAAGAAGTGCCCCTCTAACTTAAATGAATATTACTTGTAAGATATGTTTAAAATAAATCCTTATTGTAACTGTGGTTTAATAAAATATGTTTATAGATTAATATGAGCTAGTGACACTTCTGTTTGCTAAGCATATTTTGATATAAAAACTATTGCACACACCTGACGCAAAAAAAGTAAACAATACTAGTAATATCACAAACCGAAAAAATGACCTACTTCCAAATGATGTGTTGCAAAATAATTGAGATTTTGCAAGATTTGAGTTTTGATTGTTGTTACCAACTTACAAATACTAGCTTCCGCCTGTGGCTTTGCCTGGGTGTCAAATTGTACAATTTTTTTGTTGGCAGCAAAAATGGTCAGTAATCTTCAAAAATAGCCAGTAATCTATATGTGCAAATATATTGATTTACTCTGACTGTGTCAATTTTTTTTTATTTATGGATTTTGTTTTAGTCAATAGCAGAAGCAAACTTTCGTTATAATGGTGCTCGTCTTTGTTCAATTTATGATTCTTTGGATACACCTGAGGAGTCTACATTTCGTACATGTCTCTTAGAGAGGTGTTCAACTGAGGAGAACAAAATTATCACCGGCATCGAAACTTCAGAGGAAAATATGCGAGGCTTTGCCATGTTCTTAGCAGAAATTTACACTCAATTAGAAGACAATCAAGTAAGTATATTGCTTCATTAATATTGAATTAGGATATTTAGGATTAAAAATGAAAAAATAAAATGTTAATTCTGGTTCTGTTGTGCAGATTACATGACTTGGTTATTTAACCTCACAAAAACACCTTTGTTAAAGTATAAAAAATAGGTAGACATTTAAATTGCTAGCAGAAGTGAAAATAACTTTTTGTACTGCATTGTGACCAGAGACACATTGGTTTCGCATACTGACAATTTTGTAATATGCCTACAGTAAAACCTTCATTCATTCTTGCATGAATTACTTGAGTTGAAAATTTATGCCCAGGTTTTGGCTTTTTCATAATAAGTCTATACATTATGTATAGGTATATTATGTGTTATGTTAATCAAATTAACTACAATTGGATATACACATAAATTAATTAATATTTATGTGTAATTTATGGAAATGGGTTGCAGTTGTTTCGGCCATTTCCATTATTCACAGCAACTAATACACATTAATGATTTAGTGAAACTTGTTTCCAGATATATGTTATATAATTTACTATCTCTTAAAACTATTTTTAGTTATAAATTTGGATTAGCATGTATTCTACTACAAAAGATTTATAGATGCTTTGAAATTACATTTTATAACATTATTAAGTAATTTATTATTTACTAACATTTGCCAAGTAGCGTTTATTGTTAGAATTGAATTCGAGCCTCATAGCTGGTTGGTGGAGTTAGGCACATATACTAACCTCTTGGTCAACGAGTCTGTCAAACAAATGTAAAACTTGCAAAAAATGCCTCAGCATTCCAGATTCCATCATCAGACCAGCTCAGTTGTACCAGCATTTGTTAGTGTTCTACTTGTTGTCACACATATGTTCAAAAGTGAAATATTTGAAGCTGCAAGTGATGATCTTGATTACTTAGACAGATCCCCATAAAGTTTATCTAAGAATCTTAGTCACATCAGCTTTCAAATAACAAAAATCGCATCAAAAGCCGTCCATCCGATGAAAAGCTCCCATGCCCCAAACATACAGATGCATGCAAACAAGCACGTACATTCGTTCGCACGCACACGTTATACTTATAACACCCCTTGTTTTATAATTAAAATATTTTGGTATAAAATATAAAAATAATAAAAAGCAGATATTCCATTAAACAGAGTAGACCTAGACAAATATGGGGGAAATTTGGGGAAATATGTTTTGTGCTCAATTTGACTCCAGACTTATACCATTTTAGAATTTATTTTTTTAGACCTGTCATGCCATGTCAAAGTTGGGTAAAAGTTTTAATTATCTGATGAAGAAAATAGTTAACTTAATTTTGTTATGTTAGGTATTAAAACTACTAAATTTCTTACACTTTGAGAAAGATGTATTAATAAGGTAGCCAATAGATAAGAAATAGCGGTATTATTATTTGGCGTTAATTAGAGTGCCTGAAAAGGGATTGGATTTTAAAGTCTTATTTTAAAAAGGTGTCTAGTTTTTCCCCCGGGAAATAATTGGCATGTGTATGACATGATGCCTAATTATCGCTTAATTAAGGTATACATTAGTTGTGTTTTCTTAAAGTGTAATATATGTGTAGTTATTCACATGTAAATACATAGTTTTGTTTTAATTTTTAAATTTTGATTTATAGTTTTTATAGCTAACCTTTTTTATTTTCAGGGAGGAAGAATCAAATCATTAGGGGAAAGTCTTTGCAAAGTTTTATCACACCTGTTAGATACAGATAAAGAAATAAATATTAAAGCTGTGTGTCAGCTTCTTAAGGTAAGTTAATTCTATATTTTATAGCTTTTCCTAAAATTACATTTTGGTGTTGTAAGATAGAGTGCAGTGGCATCCTTATGCATTTAATTTTTGTGGAAGCTTCAATATATGATTTTTCGAGAATAAGTTTTATTTTTACGATACGCAAGGTAAATAAGACAGTGCGAGCACGGCGGAACTACGTTTGGAAGGTAACCCGTTTTACAGGAGGCTTCGATTAGTGAATGTGCAACATTAAAATGTGCTATGAATGTAACGTGTGCAGTTGTCGGGTCTGGCGCTGGACGCGGACTGCCCGGCGAGCATGCAGGCGGCGTTCGAGCGGCTGCGGCGGCGCGGCGAGCTGGCGTGCGTGCGCGCCGTCGTGGCGCTGAGGGCGGCGCGCTGGGGCATGGCCGACTCCGACCGCACCCCGCGCGCGCCCGCGCCCGCACCCGCGCCCGCGCCCGCCGCGCCCGCCGCGCGCCGCCCGCCCGCAGGTCAGCTCACTCAGCATCGACATTTGGCGTTCTTAACATCATTGCCACGTATATTAGAATTATTGACTATAACACAAGCATATTATAATTAGCTTACTTTGGGGTTAGATTCAATTTGTGTGATTTGTCAAAGAATATTTATTTATTTTCAAGGTGTGTTGTTGTTTAGTTGAAATGTACATTTATTTCAAATTCGTCGATAGAAGTCGCTAAGCTCGGCGTTAAAAAAGTATATACTTAGTGAATGAGGTCAATGTATGAATAAAGTGAAATTAGATGAAAAGAAGTTGTTACAAAATACTTATTTGTTCCACCGTATCCTATCATATTGTTGTATATGAAATATTACATGACTTACTTAAAAACGTCTTTTTTTGAACGAAGTTCCTTATTACGCGTTGTGAACGGGGGCTAGACGGAAAAGAATCTGACGAAAAGTTGTCGCGAGGCTTTTTGTTATTATTAAGCTGCGCTTGCTTGTCAGCTTACAAGCGGTGTGCGCACGTTTCTCTGTCTGTCTCTGTCTCTGTAAGAGAGATAGATATTGAGAGAGAGGAAGAAAACTTCGTTCCATCCAGGTGTCCCTTGATATCTCTCAACTTTTTTTATGATTAAAATGTATTCATTCACCATTTTATTATGATAAATTTTTACCCTATCTACCAATAGATACAGTGATAACAAATGATCAAAACACTTTTTAATTAATTAATTTCTTGTAAGTGTTGTCTGTATTTTAAATGATTTCGACATAACTTTAAATGAAATTTTATATTTTTTGCTAGTGACTTTGTGTCCATTGTGTACATCACGCAAATGCAGTGCTTTTTTAAATTGATCTAACCCCAAAGTAAACAAACTATACGTTTGTGGTATGGGTGTTGAAAAGGGATATTAATACATTAGCCTCGCAATTGGTCGCGGAGTTACTGGAGTAACTCCTCGACCAATGGGGTGTGTGTGCGGTACAGTGACGAACGGGCTGGCGGAGGGCGGGTACCTGGCGGACGGGCAGGCGCTGACGGCCGAGGAGTGCGCCTTCCTGCACAACAACTTGCCGCCCAAGCCGCCCGCGCTCGACGACGACATCCTGTGAGTGCTCACTCCACCTCCATCCCACACATTCACCGCTCACTACACCTTTCTTAACTCGTTGACATCTTGTACATTCGGTTACAGGAAACTACTCAAAACCCAGTAAATTCCTAACTCATGTTTGATAGTTGAAAATACTAGATTACGCAGGTCTTTTGAGATCTGTTATAAAAACTACAAGTATCTTTTAAAAACCTTAATTTTCCTTACAAGGGTAGTAGTTCAGCTGACCTCAATCTAAACATGTATTAAGTGTATGCTATATTTTTCTAATAAAACAAAATCTTTACGAATGTCATGGACAAACTAATCTGACAACACTTAACGTGTTTTGTTTCGGTAAAAGAACATAGATAAAATTAATTTAGTAAGTGCGACGAAATTGCAAAATACAAAAAATTTCATCGCCTTTGTGATTTAGCGGTCTGGCGTCGGACTGTACTTCTTGAGGTCCCGCGTTCTATCCCCAGGTTGGGCAACAAGAAAAAATCCTATTAATATTATAAATGCAAAAGTTTGTAAGTGTGTATGTATGGATGTTTGTTACTCTTTCACGCTCGAATGGCTGAATGGATTTGTCTGAAATTTGGAAGACAGATAGATTGTGACCTGGATTAACATATAGGCTATTTTTAATCCCGATCACACACCGGGTTTCTGTGAAAACGCGGGCAAAGCCGCAGGTAGCAGCTAGTAGAAAATATATATTTTAAATTTTCTAAAAAAATAACATTGCCCGGGATTGAATATGTGCCCGGTTGACAATAGGCTTGCCATCTATAACATTGTGGGACTCAGTGTCTTCAGCCTGTCGTGAATGTTATGCATGTGCCTACCCCTTCAGGGATAGAGGCAGAGATATTTAAATATTTTTTTATTATTAATTAATTTATCATAAACAATTTTAAACAAAAAATATTTTTAATCCTATCTACCATATACTGCCACTTTTTTATAGCTATCAAACATGTATTATGTATCCAGATTACATTTGTTTTATTCATTGGTTTATTTATTACTAACTATTAGCCCACGACTTCATCAGCGTTATAATTACGTATTTCATACGAACTTTTATCGCCTATTATAGTCCTTTGGGGATTCGTTTTTGAAAAAAAAGTATCCAATGCTTGAACTCGGATCTTTAGCTATAATGTCAAATTTAATTTATCGGTTCAGCTGTTTAGCCATTAAAGAGTAACACACAGACAAAATTTTGTGTTTGTAATATTCGTATGGAAGTATGAATTTTATCCGAATAACGAAATAATGTGATACACGACTTAAGTTTTATTAAATAAAATTCATTCGTATTCTTATGTACATGTGTACATATATAAAAAAAAGGCGTGTTACTTACATTATTTATAACTTAAGAACGGCTGAAGCGATTTGGCTGAAAATTGATAGGTAGCTCTGAACCAGGAGACGGATATAGGATACTTTTTATCCCGTTCGACTTTGAGGAAAGTAGGAAAAACAGCATTTTAATTATTCCCGTACAAACTTTTGGGGTGCAACAAAGTTCGCCGGATCAGCGTTAAGTATATTATACGTTCAAGGTTAAAAGTAACGATACTTCCAAATAAGACCGGTCAAACCTTAGCATTGATAAGAAGTCGTGTAATAAGATAGTATAAGATAATAATATAAAGATAGTATAAGTATAGTAAAAATCCATATTTAATATAATCAATGTTTTTCGACTTTTGACTTACATGGATTAGGGAGTAGCTAATAATAAAAGCAAAAAGAGAAAAAAAAGTGTAGTTTGGTTTTATGTAAATTAAGTACGTTTAGGCTGGTTAGACCTTTTTACTAAGTTAAATTGGTTTTGTATATAATAGTTGTATTTATTTTAAGTAAGACTTAACTTAATTGATAATGTTTTAACTTAGTTATGTTTTATTTTAAATCAGTTAAATGTTTCTTTTTGTAGTATATGAAATAGGTATATGTATGTGTTATACGTACTTTTATATAATTACATTAATATTAATATATACAAACTACGCGTCACGTTCCTAAACAAATTAACCGATTGTAATCTAATTTGCACACTGTGTGCAGTTTGATCCAAATTGAGACATAGATTAGTTTACACCTCAATGGCGGAGCGGGCGCTAGTTATAAATTTCATATGTGCGTTATATTAAATATGTTCGTATATGTATTCTACTAGCTGTTGCCCGCGTGGTTAATGGTCTCACACGAACATTTCGAGATAAAAAATATCCCATGTGTTAATCTAAGTTACCCTCTACGTGTGTACTAAACTGCATGAAAATCGGTTCAGCAGTTTTTGCGTGAAGGGGTAACAAACAAACATACAAACTTTCGCATCTATAATATAGGAGAAGTTCTGTGAAAGGTATGTAAGAAGCTGTTTATGGGGCAGTACAAAAGTGCAGGCAGATATATAAATTGCCATAGAGAACCATTAAAGAAAAATCTTTATTTCCGAAAAACGTAAGTAAAATAACACAGCAGAGCACAAAGGAAAAATAACAAAAGAAATCAATTACATTACAAATAGATTTTAAACAGAATCCGAACTGTTATTAAACTAATTGTTGAACAAAAAGAAAAGAGCTATTTATGTACTAGTCTTGTAGATGCTTTTGTGGTTGCCTTGGTAATGCAGCATAATATAATACAAAGCAAGTGTGAAAGAATAAAAAAAATCGCGGGTTGCGTTTTATTTTGTGAAGTTTTAACTTTAATAAAACTTGGTTTTACAAAAATAGCAATAAAATTAAAAGTTTTAAATAACCTCAGACTAAACCTATGTAATATTGCTAGCTAAGAATTATCTCGATCTTCAGCTTTCGAGTAAAAAAGTCCGCATCGAAGTCGGTCCATCCCGTTGGTAGTTGTGATGCCACAGTCACAGGCGCATATATGCGCACACATACGCACGCACGTGACCCACGCACGTGCGTACACACACACACACATCCAAGAATTTCCAAAAAAATCCATCCAACTTCATTTGATGTAAGTTTGGTTTAATAACAACGACGATGTAGCGCTGTTATTAAAGTTTTCTACTATTGATTTTGAAGTGAGATTTCGGGGGGTACGCCGCCTGTTTCTACGTACAATGCGGAGCAAAATACCCATTGCCCTTTCGTTTCCTTGCCTTTCTCTTGTTTTTTATAAGACATAGTGATAATTCGATGTCGTGTCAGCTCCTCTGAAGAATATAGGCCAATAGCAGGAATATAGTGCTGATTTGGAGGGTGTCCGTTGAATTCATGCTAAAACTTATAAGATCCCAATCTCTGGGTAGCGTCGCAGGAGATGGTATCTATAGATACACCTACATTTTTTTTAATCCAGGAAATCCTACTGCTTCTTTCCTTCTTTTACTATGGATAAGATTTAATATTAATAAATCAATAATTAAGATCAAACACAAAGGATAGTGTTGGGAATTTTAAGGAGGAAGATGAGCACCTTCTTCCTCTGTTGTCATTACAACTTCATTTTCATTAAACATCAACAACAACAAAATCAAGCATAATCCGTTAACCGCTATGGTTGTCAAATTTATTTGGAAAATTAATTCGGACTAACTTACCTTTTTATGTGATAAAATAGTTAACAAGCATACAGCTAGTAGGTAGGTAGCTAGTAGGTAAGAAATTAAGAATATGGATGTTATAGGTGCATCGCTATCCTGTGGCCAAGTGGTTGACCAATTGTGCAAGTTTACTGGATACCCGGAACGGACCGGAACATATCACGGTCAAAATAATATGTAAATGAAATAATAGCTTGTAAAAAATAAGTTGAACGATACGAAGCAGAATAAACACCAATAGCGTTATCACTACACAGTATAAAATAAAGTCGCTTCCTCTGTCCCTATGTCCCTTTGTATGCTTAAATCTTCAAAACTACGCAAAGGATTTTGATGCGGTTTTTTTTCAATAGATAAAGTGATTAAAGAGGAAGGTTTTTAGGTATATTTTATACCCGTATTCTACATCAGTCGGAAGCTGGGCCGCTACTTTACAATAATTTGGGGTCTATAACATACTCGTATAGGTACATCATAACATTTTTTATTACAGTGATGAGCTAGAAAACGACGCATGGGAGACTGGCATGGACGCTGAGATGCAAGCGGGCTTCTTGGAGTTCCTGAGGATGTCCAACCAGATCCGCCGATAACCGGCTCCTACTTACACGCGGTACGCCTAACAGACCAGATTGGGTTCTATTACTTTACTGCTAACGAGGAAAATACAAAAAAAAAAACATAAAATTAAACGATAAACGTAAAAAACATTTAATATTATTATGATAATTGGTCTACAGTGCTTTCATTATGAGCATTGCAAATTGAAATTTGTTACTACCCTCAGAAGTTAATTTTGCATGTCGCTCCGTTCTCATAACACTTTCTCTATAAGCTGTGAACGGGTTATAAAATTGAATATTGTTGTCTTATTGCTCAGTTATATTATATCAAGGCAACATATAAAGTTCAGGTATACTCTGGTCGTTGTACAAATGTTTATTTTGGTTTTGGTTACATCAACCTAGATATCTCTATCTAATATCTCTAGGATATACATGGTGAAGGCTGGCAAGTAATTTAACCGTAATACAATAGCCGCTTGATTTCTTTAGAAAAACTCGTTTCGGGGTTTTATATAATTTGTAACAGGTTTAAGAGAAAGGTCCACCGATATGTCAGTGTAAGGGGCAATGAGAATTTGTAATCTGACAATAAGAAAGAAGTCAAAAATTATGACATAATATAAAGATTTACGAGAGCATGAGAGTGGTATAGTGCGCACCAGATAAGTTGGCGCGCGATTGAGGGCGCTGATAATGTTGCCAAACATGGAAATGTCAACCTTACGTTATATAAAAATCCATTACCAAGAAAAGCTAGCTTAAAACTTATTTTAATTAGTTGTATTACGCATTCCTATGGCATTTGGGGATTGCCGAAGAAATCTGTAGTTACTGCGACGGATTTCTCGTATATTTCACAAATAAACTGGGTTATAATGAGTCAAACAATTAACTAAATCGTAAATTCTACTGCTAAATATGCTGAAAACAACCCGGTAGCAACTTTTTAGCTGTGAGTTTATTTCGAACAACAAAGATCCATATTTGCTAAGCACTAAAATTTAAACATTTAAAATAATTAATTACATATTAAAATCATTATCGTTAATTAAAATCAAAATCAAAATTAAAAGTTAAAATCAGTATCAAAATTAAAATCGAAATCAAAATAAAAAACGAAATTAAAATTAAAATCAAAATTAAAATAACGTGCTTATAACAATAATTACGGTGTATTTGGTAACATTTGGAGAATGTCAAAAAAGTTTATTTTTTTTCTACTTACAAACTTATCTGGCGAGCATTTTAGGTATAAGTTGATAAAGGGGACACATGCAAAGTTAATTTCTGTAGGTTCCACAACATATTATCTTTACTCCATGCCGTCATTAACTTGAGCAATACGATATTAGCATTTACATTAAATAATATATATATAGGCTATATTTGAATGAATCCATGAAAATATATTTAGATACTTTTCTTAGTGCTATATAAAATATTTGAGAGAATGTATACAAAGAGATATTAGCTCGAATAGAATTATTTAAACTCGCTTACATTCTTATGGATCAAAAATGTAAACAATGTCATTGTCAAAGTGACAGATTGTACTTTATCTATTAATGCGCAAACATTTTGAATATTTTTGAATAAGAAAACCGGCCAAATATGAAAAATTTGTGAACGCAGCACAAAAAATATAAATAAAAATGGTGGCAGATAAAATGTTGAACTAAATCTTGGTTTTGGATTTCACCTTATATGTTTTGATTCCCTTGTTAGTATAACAGTATGCCTATCCTATACAATGTTAGCAATATTGAGTTTTCAATTCTAAGGGCTTATTGCAGACATGAATTTTTAATTTCTTTTCTTATGACTCCACAACTCTGACAACAACGAAGTGAAGGTCAATTTTACAAATTTTTTTTTTATTTTGAACTTTGCTGTATGATATTGTAAGATAATTGCATTTGAATATGAAATACTGAAAATATTCTAGGATAGTCTTTTTCAAATATGAAAAGTATACGTAACTAATGGTATGTTATGTAAAGATGCTATTTGACATTTAAATAGTAAATAATAATTATTTCTTGTTATTTTTATTTTAATTAATTTAAAGCAGTTTTCTTATATATTTCTAAACCAAGGCAACAACACCTTACAACTTCAAAAAATTTTACCTTCTAAACATTCTTGTTCACAATGAAAAAAGCTATTACAGTTAAAGATATCGCAAGTTAAACAAAAAAACACGAAATTCGAGCTATAGACAAATATACTTAGTAAGCTCACAAAAACAATAATTTACAACATTTAGTATGATAAGGATTACGCACGCACACATTTTATTATTTAAATATATTGTTGTAATTGGCAATACATTTGTTTACATTTTTGATTAAAATGTCTAGATACAGTTAGTTACATTGACATATTGAATGTTTTAAACACAATTTGGTCTGAGTGACTTGTGTGAACAAGTGTATTTGACTGTTATTTCTAGTGTTAAATATAGTTTTGCTTCCTCGATAATAACAATGAGCATAATTCTAAAGACTAAATGTGAACAAGTAAGCATTAGTTATAAAAAGACAGGAACAACTGCCCTTACGTCTATTGCTGTTTGGTAAAATTCAAAAATTGTTGTACTTTATGTATGTTTATATATCAAGTGTTACTAAATTCTGACTGAATTTTGAATTAGAAACGTAAGTTGATTTTAGTTGTCTGTATGTGTCATATTTTCGTATCAACTTTGTGATTTTATAAGGTTGATAAATTTTGTGTTTAGTTACGATGTGTTTCTAATTTTCGCTAAATTTTAATTAAAATCATTCTAATAAAATACAGTTTTTAAATGAAGTATATAAATGTCATTTTCTCATTAATAAATATATTTTAAATTAAAGCCTTAAAACGCTGTTACCATAATCATAAACCCGTTGATTCATATCACATCATAAAACACCAAATCGCCTCTTTAAACAAATATTTTTCCGTTCAATTATTTGTTGCCTTGAAACTCGAACGTAAATTTCATAAAGATTTTTACAAGGACATCTTTTAAAAAAAATCCTGTGTACGGAAAAATGAGTGGACATTATTAACGAATATTATCTCTGGTAAATAAAAACGATTCAATAATATAATTAAATAATAAAACTGATGTCCACGTTCTCTTACCAGTAGTAGTTTATTGTTAAAATATTGTTTTGCCGACTACGTTTATAGAGACTGATTAGCTTCCCTGAAATGCCTTAGTGACAGATAATTACGATTAAATATATAAATGTTGCAATTTTATTCATCATTTTCGTACTGATCGTCATGCTCTTTGACAGTATAAACTACTTATCAAGCAATGTTATTCCTAAAGTGCCAACTTATATTGTCCTTGCCCTTCTCAATTAAAAAAAGTGAGTAGGAATTTCATGTTTAAAGGACAAAATGTGCGGCATCTTGTTCTCACATTTCATTAAATAAACTCGAGTATCCCAGTTGAGTGCCTAATTATACATAGTGCGTCTTTAATTGTTTTTGTGATGCTTTCTAAAACTGAAACGTTAAGTGTCTATTTATACAAAATTTTACTTTCCTAAGTATTACAATGTGGTAACAAAATCAAAATTATTATAAACTCGTTAAGCTTGCTTTCATTCATTGCATTTTTTATGTACCTTGTTTACATTTTGTCTTTGTTGTAAAATTATTTAGTGATCTCATTATGTGTCCATTTATTTCCTTTAGTCAGTATCCACCATGTATGCATAAGTAACTATACTTAACAAGTTTATGGCCTATTTTAGATAAGGAATGATTACCACCAGCTACTTAAAATACTTTTTTTTTACTTAAAATCCTTTTGTAAATTAATGTTAAATATTTTACTTAAATATTATTGGACCTTGAACATGGAAAAAGAACGAGTTGATTTTTAAAAAAAAATTAGATGAAGTGGATTATGTTATAAGTGTTATATTTATTATTAAATGTACCCCCACCACAAAGAATTTGGCGATTTCATACAGCCAAATTGAATGCTGTCTGTACTAAGCACGTAATCGAAAATAGTTACTAAATAATTATTTCACTTAAGTAGATACGAGTGAATGCGTCAGTAACAGTACCTAAAGAAAGCCAAAAATATTGTATCTTATTCATCGCATAAGATAAACAAAATTGTTTAAGCCCCCGCCTTGACATAACGAAGAAATATATTACCGTTGAAGTAAAAAAACAAAGTAGAGACTAGGCTTACGGCAATAATACCAAAACAGTCTAGTTTTAATAGCAAAAAATCCCTTTGGGGCCATGGTTTGTGGCTCTCGATGGTTTCGACCTTATCTGTGAGGGATTTTGTCATTTAGGTATTTATGTAATTAGGTACATATTAAAGTTCTTCAACTTTTATCTGTTATCTAACTACAAAGTCTAGTCTATTTAAAACCGGTCTAGCCGTTTTGACATAAAAGCTCATCATATCGACTTACACACATATCTTGTCATTTATAACATTGGTAGGGATAATGTTTTTAGTTATTATTGATACTCTTATTTAACGCGAATATGTCTGCCTTATACAATACCATCTTCAACTAGAAGTACATCTGTTACTAGAACACGCTACACATAAAATATCCAAACATCTAAAATTGGCCATAAACTTGGGGTCATGAACTGTTATGGCGAATAAAAAAAGATGCAATAATATTTAGATGTGCTCTTGTCAAATGAATGTATTCATTATACGCAATATTTAATGACATCCAGTGAGCAGTAGTATTGTAATTTAATACGTTGTACGTGAACTCAGAGATATATTTCGCTAAAAAAATTATATTAACCTAATTGTACTGTTATGGGAGAACGCAGTGTCGAGAGAAAATATTTGGTGCATTTCTTCCTAAATTGTATCATAATATGCACAGCATTAACAATGTCTTATGAAACTCCAACATCGTAATACGCCCGCAAGTGAACTTATAAATGTCACAATTATAGGACTTTCCTTTTTTTATATTTGTAATAAAAAAACTGTAACGTATTAAATAAAAACCTGTGGGAGAAATTCACTTCCAACAATCCTTTTTCAATAAGAAGCAGATTTTAATGAGTTTTACCTTTTACAGCTACTTATTTTTGAATGTCGTCACATATTGTTCTAAGTTTCTAGGAAAAAACACAATTGCAACTTATTATACACTACTTTGCTGTTAATTATTTAGTTAAAAAATCAAAACTTGTCTTTTCCAAACGCCTTGGCTACATACATTACTCTATTGACATTTTGATAAGAGACAAATATTATCCTTTTTGTAACTGGTTGCCCAAACATTCCGTTTAGCAGCATTTTTTATTTTTGACCTTAAATTTAAGTAAATTTATTCATTAGATAAATATTTGGTTCCCTTTGAATTTATTTTGTTTACAAAAAGTAACCAATTAAATCTATTTTAATTTGTATGATGAATTTATAATAGTAAAACTGTCAAAACAGCAACTATGTTCTTAACGTTATCGTATATTATTTATATTAATTTCTGGCGCTGCAAAATCTGGAGATGTGATTGATATAAGGCAATCTTTAATAAGTTAGAACAAATAAATTGCAATAAATTATAATCTCGAAAACTTATCTATCTATTGATGAATATATTACTTATGTATCAATTTATGTTGGTTTGAAATGTTTCCATATTGACTTGTATAAATAAATAACCATTTGCCTTTGTCCTAATGGAAGATTATCCAAGATGATTTGTCTAAACGTTTAATTCATTTATATTTTTGTTATCATTGTACATTTTTGGTCCATCCTTTACATTGCTTCCCACTTGAGTATCTTCTAAATTCTGAAAGGAACTTAATGCCAAATCGTTACATATTTCATTGTATTTAATTATTATCTAAGTTTTTTAATGGTTGGAATCAAAAGATCGTGTGTGATGATTTTTTTTACTTAATTTTATTTAAATTAGAAATGTTCAGAATCCAAAACACCACACTATGATATGTATCTATTCAGGTCAAATATAATAGAACAGTTTTTGGATTAATATGTACCTACTTATTTATTAATTAAAACAATTAGGCAAATATTTATAATATTCCATTGTATTTTTGTTGCAGTGATATTATGAATGTTATAAGAATAAATGGATATTTTAATAAAAGTCATTTAAATAAATTAATGTTTTATTGTACTCCCATAAATCCTTTTAGCTTTTTCATGTGATAAGAAAGCGAACAAACATTCGGCTCTCCTTGTGGTAAGGACTATAGTGATAGTGATAGAGTATATATCAAATCTATACCAGACTTTCACAATTAGCCCACCGCCTCGGCCCAAGGACAGCGACGCACCTGCATATATAGTGTCTATAGGCTGCGGTTATCTCTTACCATCAGGGGAGCCGTATATTTATTCTCTGTCTTTTGCCATAAAAAATCATAGATGTTAAAGGTACTGGCCGAGATAACTTAGGCCTATTGTGAAAGGATACCGGCTACTCAATCTCTTACGCACTGGTAAATGACAGTGATATTATCACGGAAGAAGTGAGGCGGTGAATTTCTACCCGAGCAAGTTGTAACACAATAGTGATCGTATTGCATACATACATATCTTCACACGAAGTCCCTTACGGAGTAGGCAGAGAGCACGAGTGCGAAACCTCACGATCCTGGCAAACCTGCCTGGCTTCCTCTACATTCATTACTCTTCATACGAACACGCCGGTTACTCTACACCACCTTCGGATAACACCCGAGAGATTTGATCGTGCACTATGGTATTTTAATTGTGTGTAATTATATAATAATTCACATAATTAAGTATTAATTATGGTAATTACTCGAAACTACTTTCGAGTATTTTAGCCACGTAGAACCCACAACAACTATAGTACTCCGACCCGGTAGCAGTTGTCAAGTAGTTATCTACTCTTAAATTTCGATTTCATGCGAATTTGATTCGGATTAATGTCATTTTGTACACTTAATACTAGCGAATCATTAACATTTAGTTCCAAAAAATTCTTCGAACCAGATATAATAGTTTATTGTTTGTTACTAAATAAATGTTAAAAATTCGCTAGCATTGTGTTCAAGGGGACAAATTGACACAAATCAGATTACAATTCTCAATTTGCATAAAATTGAGATTCAAGAATAATCCATCCAGTTGGTGCGTCGCGTGTCCTGAATTCCGATTCGCGCGTAATGCGCCCTTTGTGGACACCCTGTCCACAAACGTCATATCATACTAGCGACGCTGTTTAATAAACAGATAAGTTGGTCGCACTGTCTGTACACGCTTTACGCCCTAGACCAACCGCGCGACTCAGGATCGAAGTCTTCGGCTAATCGTGGGTGTCTTGGTTGTGGCTCTACCTATCTCTTCGGGATATGGGCGTGAAGATACTTTTTTTTAGTATTGTTGACTAATCCCTTATATAACAGGCTTCAACATTTGCTTTGGGGTCAATTTCAGACTACATAATGCAGTAAAAACGTAAGTGTTAAGATTATATTAGAACACCTGAGTACAATATTTTTGTACTCTACCAATGGTAAATGACTACCATGGTCTATACAAATCATAGAGGTTATAGGTGCTTGAACTTATAATATAATTATTATAATTATAGTCTTTATGTTAGACAAAGGTTGGTACAAGACGATAGGTTAGTTAAATTCTACTGGCTACCCTACTCTCCGGACTAAAAGTGGCACTGTCATTATGGTGGCAGGAATAAGTAAGGCGATGGATCGGATCCAATCATTTAATGTTTGCTCGCCTTTTCCGAACTGCCAGGCACGAAGGCAGATGTCTACTTATTCATGATGTACTCGACTGTCACGTATCTGTCGTTTTATCTAGACACAATATATAAAGTATTGTTGAGTAGAATTGGTACAGACATTCCATAAAAAATGGGGGTTGGCAATTGAAATGCTTTTGTGCTCTAAACATTATTTTTAGACTACTTGCCCGCTTCAGGAAAACTACTGATCTTAATTTTATTCAAGTTTTCACCTTCTAAAGAACACGATTTTAAAAAGCAATTTAATAACTCTTTACAAAATTTACAAAGTCAAATAGAAACCTCTTCTTTTAAGAATTGGTTAAAAATAGGTCAAGTGGAAGCGGAGATACATTCTATTTAATAAAATTACAGACAGATACTGGCGCCTGGACCAAGCCAAGGTAAGAGAGTAGTCATAAATAAAACGATAAAGGTATAATAATATAATTTAATAAAATATAACAACATTTTTCAAGTTTAGCCATCTTATTCTTTAAAATATTACAGCATGTTTATTGTTTCTATCATTATCACAAATGTGAAAAATATCCAAACCGAGACAGTGAAGATTTAACATTATGTTTTATTGTTCTTATAAACACAGGGGTTAGTTTTTATTAATCAATATTTAACAAGTTATAAACATACTTTTGTATGTAGTCAGTCCAAATTAAGATAAGAACACAAACAGTAAAAATGGATTCACAAAATATTTATCTTATGGGCGTCTGTCATGGCCCGTTCGCATTTTGATTAGTATTAGTATTAAGTGTGAATATAAGTAACTAGATTATTAATAAACAAAGACTAAAGTAATAGCAAACTTAAATTGATTTTATAGTCTGTACCACTGTATAATTAAGACCAGGTTGGATCTTGGAGAACTTTAGTCTGTTAATTTGTTATTAATAAGAAGTAGATGTAAAATGATTAGTAGATTCCTCATTAGGACTGACCAATACTAAACACTCGCATCGTGGCCTGTCCGACTGGGGAATCTACTAACTGTGGTTGTGGCTTAAAGGGTGTTTCCGCTTGCCGATTAGTATTTAGTGAGAGTGTTAACTATAAGTGTAACACTTTAAGTCGCATAGGTGTTAGAAGTAGGCGCCCGCTCGCGTATCTATAAAAAATACAAGAAAAACACTAAGAGGTTGTTTCTCCTTTATTTTAATATAGAATTAAGTTTTAAAAGTTAGTGATATTCTACTAACAATCATTTTCTGCTCATTCCATTGATGGACGGTAAATCGAGAAGGTATTCAACAAGATGTTTTTAGTTAAAGGAGTCAAGTATCTTCGAATCTGGCGTGTTTGTATGCAAATCTAGCTGTCTATCAACATCAAAATTAATCTAATTTGACTTTATAAATAAAAAATATACTCATAATCTCAGAAACAAATATAAAATTCAGCTACCTAACGTGAACACAAACTATGGGAAAAACAATACTATTTCAGGAAGTACAACTTTATAATAACTAATAACCAAATCATTTAAAAGTATCATTCGATGAATAGGTAACAAATAGTTAAAAAAGTCTTCAGAGACACTAACTTTACTTTTTGTAAGTTTTGTTTGTTTAGTATCTCATTTGGAATGAAACTTTTTGTTTATTATCAGAAAATAAATTCTTTAAACCTAAAACAGTAATGACGACATTTAACACCGGTTAATTTCTACCCTGATGATGACATGTGTCTACTCTTTAGTTTTTCACACTGAGTATAACTTAGTAGAAGATTAACAAGGCTCGAGTATCGTCTAAACTCATAAGTACTTAATCGCCTTATTAATAAACATGGCCTAAAGTACTCCAAGGTTCAACCTGGTAGCAAAGTCTTTATAATAACAGACCTTAATATCAACCTAACTTTAGTTTTAACTTAGTCTTTGTTAATTAATAAGATACTAAACGTTTTATCAGTAAACGTAGACTACAGTATTTAATGTTAAAGTTAACATTAGAGTCTGTATTAGCATGCGATAAAGTAAGCAACGTGAACTGAAATCTTGACGTACTTTAGTCTCTGAACATATTATGACATAGAATTATTATGATTGATATAAAGAATAACGGCCCCACTCAGATATGTCAATTAACATATAATTATCCCCTTACGAAAAAAAAGGATTGTTATAAGTTTGGCTTGTCTTTGTGGCATCATAACTTTTGAACGGATGGATCGATTTCGATCTACTGAGAGTGAAATTGAATTTTTTAATTTTAGGATTATCTGTTATTAAGTCATAAAATGAATGATTAAAAGGTAAATGACGTCTACGAGTGCGATCGTTAGACTGAACAAAGTAAAAATAAATCCGCATTTTGGAAGAGGCCGCAAATGTATTAGACTAAGAAGAACAACACACAACCTCAAACACTTTAATATGATATCTCTCAGCAATCGCCGTTCAGTTATAAATATATTATTTCTAAAGAAATTAATATTTGGTAGTATAGAGTGAAAGTATTTACTCCCGCAGATTAATTTAAGCGTGCCGTTTAATTATTCGCGGTACCCGAAAACGAAAATCTTCCATGTTCCTATTGGTAGGACAAATCTGCGAAAATACTCTCCTATGTCGAAAATTTGTCTCGACTATAATCGAGCAAATGGTATGGCCAAAGATTAAGATATCTTTAATGACACTTGTCTTGGTCTCAAAAAAAAGTTAAAAGCATAACATGATTTTCATTTACCTTTAAGTTGTAATTGTATTAGCGTTACCTTTAGTATTATAATTATTAGGTGTATTATCATTTAGTAATGTTATATCATCTGCAGCAACATGTTGGCTGATATTTTTTATTAAGAATGCTGTGCATGTCTGTTATTGGCATACATACAAACATTACGTATTTTTAAGTGTTATATTGTAAAATTGTGTGTATTGTTGTTGTTGTTGGCATGTCGAAATAAATAAAATAAAAACACTGTCAGTCTCGCTTTGGTCATTAGTAATGCTTAAAAACATGTATCTAAGTATAGTAGAAAATAATCAGTCGGGTAAAACTTTGTAAGGATTAAGGATTCCATTAGGATCCATGGTGCTTTTCAAGACCCTCATCAGGTCGACAGCAGATTTGTCCTTGGTGTAATGTATGTAGAGAGGTTTCCGAAACCCGACTCCGTGTTCTGCACTAACGGAGCCTTGGAGTTTTGCTACTTCCTCGTATACGAACGGTTCTAACAATGCCCTATCTTCGTGAGAGTACTCCGGTACAGCCACGTTAATGTGGATATTGCCGTCACCTGAAAAATAATCACAAGAGTTCATTGACCGTATGTGATAGCGAAGGTAGTGATGTGCAGCAACTGGTCCAGTTTGGTACCTTACTTACTCCTGTAATAGACTCAAATAAATATATTACATAGACACCAAAATAAATTTAAACAACACCTGGATCCAGAAACGCAAACATTTAACGTTTATTACACATGGAGTATAACCCTCGAAGCCTCGCGGTTTGTCGATGGAGTTAGGCCTGTAAGCCTCATGTTTCATGTCGACGTATGGGAGAGCATATACCTCGACGTCCTGGTCATAAGATGGTGATGCACTAGTAGCATTTTCGGTATCTTTAGGCGACGGTTGTCTCTTAGTATAAAGAAAGCCGTCTTTGGCAGCTGAAAGTTCTTGATAGTAAAAAAAATACACCAAAGATTGTTGAATGTTGCGCTGCCAAATCAATGCTGTAACATTTGAAGCTCTCGCGTAAGTTCAACAGGATAGACCACACAAAGCTTTCTGTGAATTCACATCCATTTGAAGATTTTAACACATCACGAAAACCACTGAACTGATACCGATCTCCTTTTCACTAATAAAAAATTAAGATCTAACTGACATTTTTGTAAAAGTTTCATTTGAAATGAAAAAAATTCTTAGAACATTGAACAAAATCCCCAATGTGTACATACCAATGTGCCCGTACCCAAACACTTTCGCCTCCCGATTTTTCAACCGCTCTTGCAGTATGAAAACCAAATCATAATAGGTATTCAATGGCACTGATACGTCATATTTGAACATGTAGCCTGCCGCTAGAGTCGCCTGAGGAATTCCTTCTCGGATACCCCATATTGCCTATAATACAAAATAATAAATGAACATGAAGACAATGAACAAAATAATGAAATTTTTAATATCCCCCCGACAAACAATCTCATCGACCCATACTTTAAAGAGTTATGATTCCTCATACAGGCTCTTTCTCTCTCTCTCACATACACACACACACACACACACAAACGTCGTTAAATAAAACATAGGATAAAATGGTGATAATTAAAATTATTGATAATATTTTAACACCTCCGACTGCAAATAAGTAATGTTTTAAATTTGATGTGGTTTTGCTACGGGTAATTTATTTTTCTTTTATGGTTATTAATATTGTTTCAGTATTTTTGATAAATGATTACCTATCGCTAGGAAAGCACGTCGCCCTTAACGTGTAAATACCCAATGGTCTTACTCGCATCGTCATTCGCATGGCGAGCATTGATGTACCCACGGGAGTAGGTAAAATGGTAATACAAATGCGGCCAATCGTTGCAGAAGTCCGTTTAAATCATAATAATATTAAATTTAATCAAGCTATGTAAATTATTAGATTAATTAGTTAGCAGACGAAAGGATTATTACATCCCTAAGGCATATGATTTAATAATTAAATAGCCTAGACCTAAAGATTGGTAGAACTAGAGATCCCATTTGATTATATTTATTTGCATTTGCAAATATTAATCGAACGTATACTTACAGATATTTTAAATCAATAAAAAATGCTTAAGAAATTATAGGTTTTTTAATATCGTATTTTTTTCACTTGCTAGTTATATATAATTGATTGACCCCGCCTGATGTAACAAATTAGGGCTGTTGAGGATGTGATTATGAGGAAGAGGAGGAGGAAGAGGAATTGACGCACACAAATTTAGAGTATGCGGATGAGGAAGAGTATATTTTTGAGGAAGAGGATGCGGATGAGGAAGAGGATGAAAGAAATTAGGAAATTGTAAATACTAGCGGACCCTACCCAAAAGCAGCTACATAACTAGGTACACACATACACAAAAATTATTTAAAAGAGCATTTTCCAGTGGACCAAACAATGAATTTACATCATTCTCAAAATACACACATTATAGAATCATCAAAATCGGTCCAGCGGTTAGGAACTTCAGTAACATACACAACATATGGCGCACGCAAAAAAAGATGATACAATTATATTTTGAAATTGAAATGAAAATAAGAATGCAACCTTTATTTCTTTATCAATTACTCCAGTCGAATATTAAAAATCAAACTAAAAGAATTGAATACTAATAATCAAAATTAATTATAAAGATGTTAATTTTTATCAAAAAAAATATTTGGATGCTGTTTCCCCTGACAACCGGTTTGCGGTAACGGTTGAGGAACTCAAAATATTGCGAAAGTTCCGCATTATGAGGAAGAGTAAGAGGAATCCTCACCAACCCTATTACAAATAAAAGCGACGTCCCGAGTTAATTTCAGTTATCATAATAATATGTTTGGCTGTTTATTTTATTTCACTACTTATGATCAGTATCATTATCATAGATACCCCCACAAATTTCATGCAAATTCAAATCAACTGCCTTTATTATGTATACTACGGTCTAGATTTACCAAATGTTACAATTTGCTACAGAGTATATAAGTTATAAACGTATAAAATACTGTAGGGTAATTACATAATAAAAACTTATTTTATTAAAATAGAAAAACTCCTTGTTATTGATAAACTCGGAAAATATATAAACTAAGTAAAATAGAAATTTAATCTATTTTTCTAAGCTAAAGGTCTTATTAATAAACAAGACCTAGTGTATTTCAAGGTTCAACCTGGTACAGTACTTATTACACTGGGATTCGGACTATAATATCCTCTAAGGTTAGTCTTACTTTATTAATAAAAGAGCTAAATTATAAGCTATTATTATTTTTATATAATATTAATTTTAGCGACTAAATGTTGCCCGCGACTTCTACACGCGTTGAAGTGACTTTTCGTGGTCGGTGATGGAAACGTAAGATTTTCCCGCAGTTAACGGTATACAAAATATTGACCCGGGCTATAGGCTACCACTACAAATTTTTTTATGTTGCATGATAAGAGAATAGACTAACTTACAAAAAATTGAATAACCCTCGATTTGGATTCCGTGTCCTGTATAAAATACGTAGCAATTGTTATTTTTGAACAATATATTTTAGTACATTGCCAGCATGGTTAATGGTCCCAAAGGAACATTTTTTCGGTATAAAAACTACTGTGTTAATCCAAGTTACTCTCTATGTGTGTGCCAAATTCCATGAAAATCAGTTCAACAGTTTTTGTGTGAAAGAGTAACAGACAAAAATACAAACTTTCGCAGTTAGTAGGATAGGTACAGATTTAGTTTTAATACATGTAGAGATTATATTACCTTTACTTTCCCCGGTTCCGAGGTAACAGTGCCGTCTAATATGAGACCACTTTCCATCTCTTTAGTCAAAAAACGAGTTAGTTTCTCACTGTCGTGAGCTTCGTCGCTACCGTGCGTTTCCATTATGACGTAAAAGGGATAATCTGGTATTGGATTTCTGCATAAAAAAAATACTTAAACATTAATGCTAAACATATGTATTTATATAGAATTGATAATCCTCTTACGACCAATTTCAATAACCTATCAATCAATACAGTTAGTGTTAGACCTACTGGAGTTTTGTTTCTAAGATATTTTTGATGAAATTAATGAAAAAAGGACAGTGGTTTAACTAATTAAAGTAGCCCTATCTCTTATCTTAGATAGGTTATTAAAATTGTCAGTTAATGGTAAGGCGATTCTAAAAGAGGATTGTGGAACTTGGGAGTTCCGTAAAAAAGTTATCAGATAAGTGGGTAAATTATGAATTACAAAAATTACGTCTTTGATTTGTAATCAATCAATAACGCGGGATTTAAAAAAGTAAAATTTATTTAGTGTGCGTTCCGTTATCTTTAAATTTTGGGAAACTTTGATCGTGCTTTGATCTTCATAATACTAGTGGCCCGGTACATAGGTACTTCACTACGTATATGACCGCATGAATGACATAACACAACAAAACAAGAAAAGAAAAAAAAACAATTGAAAAAGTTTCAATATGACAGCAAAATCCCTATCAACAAAATGATCCGCAATTTATTGAATTCATTTGTTACAAAAAATGTGATAAATGAAGAACCGCTCGACCGATTTTATGCAAACTTCACATAAACCATCTACTAAATAGTCCGAACAAAGCCTAAAAATTTGTCATTTGTCCGTTCTTGAGTTACATAATTACAACGAAAAATGGCATTGATTATATAGATTACGAAAAATTAACAATGTATAATCGTCTTAGTGGTTTCTTATAATTTAGTAAAATCTAAACCTATTGTGTTATAACAGTGTTTTTTGCTTCAAGAAAAAAGTTTTCTACGAGTAAACAATTACCACAATAGGTACCTAGATAGCTCAGATTGAGATACTAAAAATATTGTAATAAAACAAACAATGGAATCTTACAGTCGATTATATTAACGTCATATTTTGCAAGTCATAGGTACGAGTATATCTACGAACATTTGGACTGAAACAAATCTAAATAGCAACAACACCTGAATAATATAACTGAAGGTCCTTGCTTGTATACGCGATTTTAAAAACGAGCGTTTTTGACGATATTGGAAGGCAAACAAGCAGACCAATTTCTTGATGGTAAGACTCTTATTTTAACTGATCCCAAAACAAGGAGGAGGTTCTAAATTCGACTGTAGTTTTTTTGTATGTTTGTGTAAAGCGAAAAAAAAGTATCTTCACGCCCATATCCGAAGAAGAGGTAGGTTACGCGATTACTCGGCAAATGGCCAACCGATTTCGATGGTTCTTTGTTTTAAATTTTAGAACGATAGCCAATGTTTCCATGGATGATTATCATGAAATCGCGACGTGGTACCTTATGAAATAATTAAAATCGGTTTTTGCAGTTTAACTGCACTAGCAACCTGATTCTGGTTTTGTAAATTATTATCAAAATAAAATTTTTTACTAGAAAGTTTGAACTTTTTCCAAAAGTCCCAGCCTAAAATAAGAGAAGGGTAAATATGAGGGAAAACATATGCTTTAATAATGTGAACTTGGTCGCTGAAGCTAAATAAAGGCAGGTTGAAATAACCTGGAGATAAAGATTTCTCATTGTTAGCAACGGCTACCTGAAAAGCAGACTTTAATAGTTTGTATGATAAACACGTCTCACATTTTGAACAAAATTTAGCAATGTCTTTAAACATACCGGGCCCAATTTTAAAAATAGTCAATAACATAGAGACATTTACATGGTTTGTAAGATCAGGTAAGATGTACATATTACCAGTAAATATGTTACATTGCGCTTAATTATAAGTATAGATAAATATCTGTAGTATTGTTGTGATAAGAAGTAACTAACTAGATATGAGTTGGGACGTTTGTTTATACTTACGTGACACCTAAATGTTTGACGGCAGAGGTTATAGATAGCTTATCTGCCATTTCAAACGCGGAAAGTATCTCTCCCAAAGAGGACTTTGCGCTTTTGTACAACTCGAGAATGTCCTCAAAATTTTTCAAACCTATAAAAAAAAAGATATAAAATAGCAAACAAGCATGTAGCTTTACTTATGGTCTGTCACAATGGTCGCCTACAAACACCATAGATGTTACTGGTGAGTGATACATCGTCTCTTATGGCCGAGACTTAGGCCGTTTGTACAACTCGACCTACTGCCCAAAACATGGAACACGACAAGGGCGAGCACTGACGTAATACTGGCAAATATACAGAGAACCTGCTATACAACATAGTATCATATAATACGCAAAAAAAGGTCAAGATCCAAGAATATATTTTAAATCGACTCTAAAAAGAATGTTATATTATGTTTGACTCCTACAAATATATTTAATGTAGGCATGTTAATCGATTTCTTCGTCATTTATTAACCGATAAAAAAATATTTTATTGCAAATAATTAATTCAATGCAAAAACGGACAGCAGAAATTTAACATCTTAGTGTCTTTAGACGAAGGTTATTTATACACTACAGTATATTCACGCTCATATCCTCAAAGATGTAGACAGAGACACAACCAAGCCACTAAGACCCACAATGTGGCAAGCATATCGCTAAACGGGCAATCCAGCCCAACGTTGTTTTCATTAGAAAAATACAAATTTTCTAGTTTTTTTTTACTTTCCCGACCCGGGGATTAAACCCCGGATCTTAAATCCGACGTCAGATCGCTAGACCACAGAGGCGATTATATATTATGTACTTTAGTACTATCCAAAATGTAAGGACTTACCAAACATTCCGAGACTAACCGCTTTAGGCGCGGCAGGACAATGTATTGCAACCTTGGTAACTACTCCCAGTGTACCTTCAGACCCTATGAACAGGTGCTTCAAGTGGTAGCCTGTGTTATCCTTTTTTAGTGTTCGTAAGCAATCTATAACTGTACCGTCTGCTTTTACCTACAACGAAGGAAAATAACTGTTTTATAGCACACTTGCGGCGTCAATATAAGACAAAGGAGGCATAAAGAGTAGACGTTCTTTGAGACTTTTTACTACCGGCGTTTATAAAATTGACATCTAATACCATAGATGTAGATAGTATGTTACTTGCGACTTCACCCGATTTTATTAGTAGGTCGCCTCGGTAGTCTAGCGGTCCAGCGTTGACTTCATGAGGTCCCGTGTTCGATCCTCGGGTCGAGAAAAAAAAATATCTTTTTAAAATTTTCTAGTAAAAACAGTGTTCCGAAGGTTGGCAATAATTTGCTCTCTATGGGACTTAGTGTATATTGCTAGTCGTGGGTGCCCTGGTTGTGCCTCTGCCTATAGCTTCGGGGATATGAGCGTGAAGATACTTATTTTGATTTTTGGGAAATTTGCCCTCAAAACATAAACATTAAACTATTACCCAAAATATTTTCCTGGTTGTAGTTTATGGCTGAAAATATAGGTTAGTACTACAAATCCAATATTTTATGAAATATCGTCAATTTAAAAATACATTAAAAATTATTTGAAAACTTGATACCTACTATGTACAACTTTGTAAATATACTTACAGCTTCGAGACCGAGTACAGTCCCATGAAGGTTTCCGTATCGGAGTAACCTCAAACCTCCAGCATTGGTACTGACGTTCCCACCAATCTGACAGGATCCTTTAGCGCCAAGATCCAGAGGGATAATTAGGTTGTGTTCACGGACATAGTTATCCAAGTTCTCGAGGATACATCCACTTTCACATACCAAGGCACCTAAAATTTTTTAGTTGTACTCAAAAACACATCTACTGAGACGTGCGAACTAACAGACAAAAACAACGAAAAAAAAAACGCCGGTTAAATAGTAGTTTTACTAAAAACTGTCTAAAATTGGATTCTCAATAGAAAATATGCTGCCAGGTCATCCATTTGCATCGTGTTATCGGTTGGATACCTATCAATTTTAGATAGCGTTTTGTTTGACAGCGTCTAAACTTTTTTTTATGGTAAGGCAGTTAATGTTTGTATGCCGTCAAAAGCTATGTTCCCAGACGAATACGTATGATCTATAGGCTATTCTTTATTAGTGGATATAACTATAACCAAAACAATTCGTTATTTAAAAAAAGTTGACGAATGTCTAAAGCCAATTTTCAAGTCGTAACTTTATTTATTCGTGTTATGCCTAGTGTGCTTTTATTACCACAATATTTGATAGGATCGATAACTTTCGCGAAATTTGTAGTTTAGTTCTCTCTTCCGCCATTTTGTTTATAAAACGTATGGCATATTTCACGCGAACCTATCGGCGACTGATCAGCTGCGCCAGCGACATGCGCTATGGTGGCTACTCTTTCTAGGAGTTTCATGCGCTTTAGCTTTGTGCCATGGTTGTTCAAGGAAAGCGTACTAGTGTAGACATACCATTTAGATTACTCGATGGGCGATAACTTCATGCCTACTAGAAGTACACAACAATTGTTTCACGTAGGTACTTACCCGAAATTGTATCCAAATTGATTATCTTATTCATAAGCATCATGTTAATAACAATTTCATCAAAAACGGGAACAGATCCACCCACTAGTCCCGTATTCCCACCTTGTGGACATACCGCTAGACGTTTATCATTGCAGTATGCCAAAATTTTCGACACTTCCTGTGTGGTCTTTGGTTTTAGAACTACTGTCGATTGACCTGTGTAGGAAAACAATGTTAATCATCTTGTCTGTGATCTAGTGCTTAACTGTTGGTATTGATTGCATAAGGTCTCGGGTTCGGTTCTTGGGTGGGGCAACTCGAAATGTTCTTTTTTTTTTTCAATTTTTGTAACAAAACCAACTTTGTTCCGGATTGGATAAGTTGCCGGTTAGGCAGGTTTACCGAAAATGCCACCCTAATTTGTTATACCTACTCATTTCGAAAAATTGTGGCAAAATCGAAACAGTAATCATAGCTGAATGTAGCCCATTCTGTTTAGTGTCAAAATCGGAACTAAGTCGCTAATTAGTGAAATGTCGTTACCATGTTAGTTTCTGAAATGTAAGTATCGAAAATAAATTCCGGGAACCAGTTTTTTATCATACTGTAATTAATTATTATCACTATTTTCTAGGTAACATTCTCAATTACAAACACTAACGACGTTGTTCATGGAACAGCTAATTTGGTAGGATTGTACTAAAACAGATTAATCGAGTCATTGCCAAACCAATTAATAGATTGCGTGTGATAAATGTTTCAAATCCTATCGCACATAAACGAATCGTCATGTCAAGAATCTTACGAGATAGGCGCTAAATATCGAGTGACAACTGTCACGATCCTTGCAGATTTGACTTGGCGTCCTCCATATTCATTAGTCATTACCCTTTTTTTCATACAAACACGCTGCTTACGGAAACTCTTGACACCACCCTCGAATGAAACCCGAGTGATTCAGTCGTGAAATATCAACCTAGGTGTTATGTGGAATGGCAAAGGGGAGTTTATAAAAGTATTTCAATATTATAGTGTGTTTGTTATTAAATATCATTTTAATCCCTTCTATCAATTGCACACAAAATTTTATGCGATCAGAAAAACGTCATAGGCTACTTTTATGATCGCTTAACGGTTTGTCCCGGGATAGCGTAAGAACATTGATAAACCTTCTCTTGACAATAACAAATACAACAAAAATGGAAATTCATTTACGTACAGAAAAAATGGGAATTTTCCTCCATTTCATTTAAAAATAATTGTTAAAATCGGTTCCGAAATGACGTACCCATCTGCTTTTATCATATAAATACCTGCCCATATCCAACCCAAGTCTCATCTCACGGTTGGTCAGTGGAGTTAGGCGTGAACGTGTAAAATACATAGATTTTATAGATCTCCACTTTTTAAAGAAATAATCGACGAGCTTCGCCTTATTTTTCGGTTTGAAGAGACTTCGATTACTTTACATATCCTAAGTCCAGATAATAATAATACAGATAGTAAGTCTATAACCATCTCATTCGTTAATTTATATGTAGACTCGCACAACAAAAATAGAGGGAATTAAAAAAATGTGTCCATATTTCTTTTCGATATAGCCAAAACCGAAATAATTAGTACCTACTACATATTTAAATTATGCGCTTCGGCTATATTCAGTAAGCTTCGGAAATCCGAATGTAGGTAGGTATATGATGTATGTACCTATATAGAATTGTTATTACATAATTAATCATTTCGCTTAAATTTAGATTAGACTTTAAAAATAAAAGTATAAAGTGTAAAAATTGTAAAGCCGAAGCGCATAATTTAAATAGTAGTACTGTGCACAATTCATACAACTTAATCATGAAAGATAATTAAAATTAATATTAAACATTTAACTGAGGTTTAAAATTACATGAGACCTAGGTTGACATTCTAAGATCAAATTGATTTGCTTCTGTCAGAGGGTAGTGTCAAGACACTTTTCGAAACCGGCGTGTATCTACAAAAAGGGTAACGAATGTGAAGGAAGCTGGGCAAATCTTCTCTGCCTCTTCTGTAAGGAACTTGGCGTGGAGATAAGTAAATAGTAAGTAAAATTACAATATTACCTCTACAATTTTTGAGCCAATCTATGTTATATGGTAGCACGTCGGATTCATTAGTCAGCACTCTTTCGTCACTCAACACTGATTTGAAATAATTAATATCGTTTCCAGTAATAGTACTAAAAATGCTTTTTCTCGTTACTCCATATTTTTCCTAAAACCGAAATAAAATTAAAACTGAAAACTAATTATTATACTTCGTGGAAGAATAGTGAAGTAGGTATTTTTTATTAAATAACTCGTACCTAACAGGCATACTTATTATGTTCGTATAAATAATGTACTCGCAATAACGATATTATGAAAAAACGTAAAAGGGGTTTACAGTAACACGCCCGGATGGGAACCTTTCTCCCATTGTACGTATTCTCTGTACCATAACGAAACTGCTCGCGAGTGTGTTATTCCAGTTTGAAGCTTAGGGTAGGATCCAGTAAATTATTTATGCCGTAAATATATTTTTTATTTCTAGCTCATACTATGGCTATTTTTTATTGTGTCCCGCAAAAAATACAAAACCTTTTTAGATTTTAGTCACGGTAGAGCTAAATAAATGACACGCGACTTCGTTTACAACTAGTTGTAGTAAACGCTGACCCAATTTAAATTAGTGAATCGACTAAATCCTATTACACAGGCAAACTTACATTCACATTCCGTCATAGTATTGGTAAAATTTACTACAAAGCTAAAATACCAGCTTAAGATGACATGTAGGGTTACTTATACACCTCGATTGATGCAATATTGGAAATTGAAATCTGGTATGTCATTTTAGGTATTTTTGAACACTATACTGGCAAATTGTCAACATTCAGCTTGTAGTAAACTATAACTCCTTTTTACAATTCAATATATTAATTAATGTTTAATTCGATAAAATAGGTAATTTATTGTTTACTATTAACTAAATGTTATTAATCCACAAGTACTGTGTTCAAAAGTACCTAAAATGACATACACGATTCCAATTTCCAATTCCCATAATATCCCTACAGTACATTCAGATGTTTCTCTTCATTCCGCTATTTCAACAATTTATACTGAGTGTTGTTACGTCTGTAATTTCTTAACTACAGAAATTTAATTTGACAAAATGAGAAAAGCTGTAAACCGCAGACCTACTACAAAGTAAAAAAAATAGTTAATAAAATCAGACTACACGTTAACAATAAAACCCAATTTACGTTTGACTTTTAGCCCTTACTAGAAACCCATTCTTACTAGAAATCCATCTGACTAAAAAGGTTGTAAGCTACTTTTTATCCCGTGTATTATAACACGGGATAAAAAGTAGTTTACAACCTTCCGTCGTAATGATGGGTTCAGTAGATTCGGCGTGAATCGTGGACAGACAGACATTTTTTTAAAAATGGTGGTAATTTTACTGAGCACAAACTAAACTTAATATAAATTATTTTTTTTTATTTTCAATATAACACAAACAAAAAAATGGAACAACAACATTGTGTCAACTAGTGACGTTTTCCAAAAAAAATTAAAGTCTACTAAACTGACAGCACTAATCTTCTTTTGTCTCTTCATAATACTATCGTTAAAATAACATAGCAATAGCGATAACTTAAAATTAGTTCTGTGAAAGCGCGAAAAATTACCACCAATGTGTTCTGTTACTCATTTTTAGTTCTGCCAGGGGTGCAGACCTATTTTTTTTTAAATATTTTTAATGTTTAGAATTCACTCTTCTAAAGTAAGATTAGATTAGATACAAGATACAATCAAGGACTTAGTTTCTTGAGCGACACCTTAATAAAAATTGCAGATCTCTCATAGCAACACAATTTTTTTAAAAATCATTATTGGTGAGATCTAGGCTATTCAAACACCCTTTTATAAAATAATTTGCATGATATGTTAATTTGATGCAACACACAAACAAAATTTAATAAGCAAACAATAACTTAAACTATAATAAGTATAGTTGTAAGTTAAACCATACTATAAGGTCAAGGTAATATATTATAGGTTATATAGCTAGCTATATTACCTTGACCTTATAGTCTACTTACCGAAGTAAATTGCGGCAGCACTGATACAGAATATTTAGCTTTGCCAGAAAATAAATGTTTGTTTACAACATTAAAAATAAACGGAATGGATTTTAACATTGTTAATTTATATAATTTTATGACTATACACTTTTGAACCAAATATATTTTTAACCTATTTAACAGACAGATACGAAGTTCATTATCACGTCAAGTAGACATATTTTTATTACGTTCAAGTTGTACGGTACGGCGAAGTTTGTAGAGGATACAAGCTGCTCAGAAGGCAGAACAATAACAAATACTATCACTACTTAATATCATAGACAAATTAAACTATTGCAAAGAACTTTTCAACATAGCATCTTACAAGTGCTGCCATCTGTTTACTGCAGTATGTAAGCCCTTTTAAAAACGAGCAGGCGGCAAATTTAAGTGCAAATTCAACAAGATTTAAATATAGTTAAATAAAAAAACAATATGTTTGGACTTTCTAATATTTAGTTAATAGGCATTAACAATATATACATTAAATTGTTAATCCTTATTAACAAAATAATGTTTTTAGAACTACAGTTAGGTATACTCTTTTTACACGGACAGCTCGTAGTGGAGCAACATATAAAAAAAATCTTGAATCTGGGAACTCGGATTTCTGGGTCTTCCAATGAATTTTCTTGAAACCTTATGGCATGTGTTTCATATAAATACTATGTAGAAAAAGTATAAAAAAAATTAAGCTACAATTTTTAACATTTACTTCAAATCAGATCAAAATTTTAGAGATGAAAAACTAGATTTTTTTATGTTGGACAAAGGACAACTACTTATTTAAATCTTGTTCTTAAAGTTTTAAGGGACCTCAGGTTTTTAGTTAGAGTATTATTTATTTCTAATATATCTTTAGTGAATTAACCTAAAATGTTTGCATGTTGTTTGGAAAATTTCGAAAATTTTTCATTGTTAAAAAAAACTCCGTTTTAATTTTTATTTTGTCACTCGGGTTAAAGTTATGGTATTTATAACTATAATATTGTTGATCTGTATAATTTTTCTTTAAAAACTGAAAAACTATGCCGTAATTAAAACCCTAATCAAAAAGCCAATAACTATTCTAGGTAGCTACACAGGTCTGCAAGGATCGTGACATTTGGCACTTCAATACTCTCTGCCTAACGTCGTAAGGGACTTGGCGTGAATGTAAGTAATAAAAAACTTGCAGGAATATTTGAGGTAGAACTACCTAATGAGTATTAGAAAATATTATGTAAAGTATTTTACAGTTGCTAACACATATATTACTATATTACCATAATGTAAATATTTTAATAAGCAACGTTTTACAAATTTAAACTAATTTAGATATGTAAATATTTTGATGTCGTTTTACAAATTTTAATTAATTTAATTTGGAATTTGGACTTTATTGTAGGCACATTTTCATCGTACTAATATATTCGACAGATACGAGATCAAACATTATTAGGCTAATTTATTCAAAGTTAAAAAGGAGTTACCATCTACCTAACTACGGTAAAAGCTTAAATGGGAAATTATTATTCATCTTTGATTTAGAATTAGATTTAAGGTATTTTTCAATAACCGCATAAAACGTTTAACGGCCATTTAAGCCATTGCATCTATTACAATTTGGCCATACAAAAATAGTGAAACCAACACATTATTTTTTTCAATACAATGTGTAATTAGCTGTCAGGCGTAACAAAGTTTACCGGGTGTGATGGTAGTATAAATAAATATACCTGATATGATTCAGAAACAAAGTCTTCTTTACTTGTTTGAGTTATAGCAGATGGTGCAGGTGAGGAGATTGGTATAAAGTCATCTTCATTTGCAAGTTGAACCTAGAATCAACAGTCGTAGGATATGATAATCTTTTGCTTTGAAGAACATTCAAATTATTTACAAATCGAGCAGCTCGTCAGAAATGTGTGCAATTTAGTTTTTGCCTGAAGCCATAACATCAGTGCTGACCACTGTCATGTATCAGTTTGCAGCACAGAGTAGCCAATACATTTACTTTCTTAAGATTAAAATCATAGCTTAATCAATCAATTAACGCTTTTGATTTTTTTTTTTTGCTTTCAATACAATTTCAAGACGTCTGTAATCTCATGTTAAAGATTTTCATAAAATATAACTTTTATTTTCAATAAGATTCTTAATCTTTAAATAGTGAAATCTACGAACCAGCAATATTGATTTGAAAGTTTTACTTCATTGTTTTAAGGATTTTTTAAAACTACCTGAACCTGTTCAGGAACTTGAATTGCTGACTCATTGGCCCCTTTATTGGTTATATCCCTCAAAGTTTTATTTAATGTACTTTCTATTATTAAATCTGTCATTACTGGTAATTGCCGTGGAACATAAGACATCTCCTATAACACAAAAAATATTGTTAAAATTAATAGACAAATGACAAATATACGTATTTTTTTTCTGGTGGTCCTTCTTAATTTGTTTGACTGATACCTACTCAAGACACTCAACAATTTTTGATTTTAGGTTTGGAAACTATAGCAGTACTTACGTCACACTCAGGATCAGGAACAGCATGTCTATGTAAACTCTTTGTTTCGTAGTCTAAAAATGAGGTTGGTTTGAAGTGCTTATGACACAGCATCCTGTGTTCAGAATACAACTTTTGTTGAAACTCTTGTGAAGACCATGGGCTGTCCGGTAAACAATATCTTGCCCAAGATTCACACCTAAAATAGTACACCGTTATTTCTATTGAGATTTTACAACTATCATAAAAACAATGTTTTATTTAAGTAAAATCTATTTTAAGACTAAACAAGTCGCCTCTGTGTCTAACGGTTCAGTTGTTGGACTTGACTGCATTAGGTTCCGGGTTCGAATCCCGGGTCGGGCAACAAAACGAAAATTGGATATTCCCAATTTTCTAATAAAACAATGTTGTTTGGGATTGGATATGTGCCCAGTTGGCGATAGGCTTGTCACCTATCACATTGTAGGACTTCGGCTAGTCATGGGTGCCTTGGTTGTACCTCTGCCTACCTCTTCGGAGATATGGGCGTGAAGATACTTACTTACTTAAGACTAAACAAACCAACGTGTTAATGTTTTAATTCCTCTGGTATGTTAAATTTATATTTTGAATTAGCAAGGACACAAAGGTATTCCTGGTGCATCGTCATGGTAATATCACCTACATTACCGTGGCATCATTGTCCTGTGCGAGGGATATTCGGCATATTGTGCAAGATCCGGTTACCTACTTTCCGGACAGAAACATAACAAATCACAATGGCGATAGGAATGGGTGAGGTGGTCAAACCCTATTGGAGCAAGTTCCTGCGCAGCTCTATACTACCAGTGGTCTTGTTAGTTATGACCTTATACTTAAGCCTTTGCTCGCCTCTTACGAGCTGTCTGTCAGAAAGGCAGATAGTCTATACTGCTCTGCGGACCATGACTGACACGGTAGAAGAGGGGAGCATGTATATGGGATTACCTTGGATAGGTATATACTCTACATTTGCAAAATAAACACGTCGTTGTGAAAATCTGAGAAACTCCTACGTTTTTCATCAAATACTCATACATTCTTAACGCGAACGTACCATTGTGATTAAACTTTAATTTTGAAGAACAAAATGACATTTGGTACGTTGCCAATTTACCTAACCGTATTGCAAATTAAATACAGTATTACTTTTTTTATGATATTGAAAGGTAAAAAAGCACATGGCTGGTAGGACATGAGGCCGGGATGTCAGGCGTCGAGCAAAGGTAAGTTTACTGGCTGCCTTATCCTTCGCATTGGAACAACGGCAAGCATTGACGTTATGGCGACAGGAACAATAAAACAAAGGAAGGCGGTGGTAAAAATCCGGGCGAAACGCTGCGAAACTCTACCACCCAGTCAGATGTCACAGTGTTAGTGACGGTAGGTAAGCCTAAGCTCGTCTTTTACGAGCTGCCTGGTAGGAAGGCAGATAGTCAATTCTGCAAAGGAGCCCGAAGCAACATGCAGATAATTACTAGCAATACCTACCTAGATTTAAAAACTAATTGTAACCATTTAGCACTTTCACAACTACTAAGATTGGTCACAACTCACAATCGCAAGAACGATGGTTGCGGGTGGACATCTGCGCTGTACGCTGACAAAAACTAGTTTAAATATTTTATATTAACAATAAAAAAAATATTAAAACTGAATTTACAGAGACAGTAAAGAGAACTTGGCACCTACACAGATCTCAATTCTTTTGCATTATTTTTTCGATTGTCATCTGTTATTTAAATATTAGCACTTTTTATATGATTGGTACAAATTAACACAATTTTTAAAGAAAAATATGTCACCTCTGACAGAAAGTCGAACCATTGTAAAATATGAATTTCATCTGCAAGAACTGCATAGTTATAGGTCCATTATAAAT
Organism: Calephelis virginiensis; assembly: GCA_002245475.1. Lineage (NCBI taxonomy): Eukaryota > Metazoa > Arthropoda > Insecta > Lepidoptera > Riodinidae > Calephelis > Calephelis virginiensis. The sequence continues at coordinate 71,340 of NJDC01001248.1, forward strand.
AATTAAACATTTCACAACAAGACTTGAATCCTCCGTAGGTACCTCGAATAGTTACAGCATTCTTTATTGAGAGATGACTCATGTCATCAAGTTTGAATCATGTCTGAGGTCATGTTTTTTCTTTCTTTAACATTGTGAAGTATAGGATTTTTACTTGGTTATAATGGGTAATACCAACACAATACTCAAAACCGGACTTACCGATTTACATTTTTTACTCCAGGCTTTGGAAATCTATATAAAAATACTCCAGGTTCTGCAGATGATGATCCACATTTAAAGCACTTACGTTTATGCTTTTCAGGCATATTGAATGACAAAACTTCAGATACACACTCAACAATGCCACTATACTGAAATAGCTTTCGCCAATGTCATTGTGAAAAGAGAACTACATTGACATGAAGTTTACTGATTGTAGAATTCAGTAGTGTTAAGTTACCTAAAACAAAGAAAAACACTTAATGCCGCTTCAATAAAAACTTCGAAATTTAATGTTAAACCAAGACGAGGGACTAGAGTACATGCCTAACAACAACGAGCAATAGCGATTACATCTCGGGTTTGATTCCAGACAAGGATGCAATTTGTGTGATATCTGCATTTCCGTGTCTGGGTGTTTATGAAATTTATTCTGGTATATATATTTAAGTATTTCTATTTATTGTAATAGTTAACAAACAACAAACATAATATACACAATCTGCTTATTTTGGGAATAGATTCAATTTGTGTGATTCGGCCAGGAATATTTTATTGATTTTATTATATACTAATACTATGTGCCATAAAAATATTTAATTGTATATATTTCATTCAATTGAAAGCATTTTTGTCTAAAATGTTGCCAAGTCAATGAGTCCATATGGCTCTCACAATTTGGTCTTGCACCCAGGCCACAGGACAGCAGCGCATCTATAACATCTTTTGAGTCTACTGGCTACGGTTATCTCTTACTATCGCTTGTCCTCCTACTTTTGCTTTTTAAAAAATTGATAACTATAGCAATTTTATCTAAAATAATATTATCATGTTCCGTCTTATTTTCTAACAAAAATATAAAATTGATTGTACGAGTAATATTATGAATGTTATACAATGACTCAACATCTAAATAAAGTAAATGCATGATAGAGTTTTAAAGTAGAAATACTTACATCAAGTTGAGAGGTCGGTCATTTTACCAACCAAATATGTTTGAAAAAAATAAAAATGTTTAATTAGCTAAGTTTCATTTAAAGAACAAATTAGCTCAGTTTTTTTCAAATTCAGCTGGAATGTATGAATGTAAAGCCAGATTGTAGGTTTGATATTTGAGAATTAACTTTCATAATTTAATTTTCATAAACATGGTTAGAACACAGCATTTATGACTGGTATTTTTTTTTAACAAATCTTCACATTTCCAATTTTCCTTGAGACAACTAAATTTAGCCCTAAAACAACAAATTTCAGTATTATTATCAACTAAGCCAAAATAAGTAAAAAAACAATAGAAGCATGTCTCCTGTTCACTTCATAGACCAACACAATGTTTAATAATTCTACATAAAAAGTTGAATCATCTTAGGATTGATGATGTACATCACAGCAAATCTTTTAGGGTTGTATTTACATTTGGTTAAGAATCAAAACGCAAGAATTCCTAAAGGAGATTGACTACTTTTAATAAGCAAATACCCAAAAGCAAATTTGGTTTTGGGGCAAAAGTTTGTGCCTAGGCTTAACTTTGTGAGCTGGGCTGAGTCACGCACACTGCACTGTATTATTTCCATAAATGTAAAATTAGCAATTAAAAATACTGAAAGAACTTTAGTCATGTTTTCAATTGGGTTCTAAGTTTGATTAGATTATAGGTAGCACATAATAGCCAAATTCAATTTACCAGATATCAATTTGAAAAGCAGCGGATGCTCCTATGAAATGCTTAGGAACTAGCAAGTCGATGGTAGTTTTAATGCATGGATGTCTCAAGGTTTGCAGGCACGACAGACGTTGAATCTTTCTGTCTACACATGTTCTATGGGAAGCAGATATTAGAGAATCACGATAAAAACGAGAAGTAAGTAGCACATACCTCCTACGAACAAATAACAGAATTTGTGAATAAAACGTTTTGAATACGTTTATATATCAAAAGTTTTACATTCCTTGCGTATATTCTCTTTGTTTGTAAACAATTCACAAACATGAAACTTCAAATAAGTATTTTCAAAAATCAAACTGTAGTCCAGTGTTGCAAGTGACAGAAGTCAAATAAACTATGAAACAATGCGATTCCAAACTGAAATTATGAAGAAATACTGTTCATTTTTAGCAAGTTTAAGTTATTGTGTTATGTTTGTTTGTTAACTACTTTCATTTTATTACTGTTATTGCTTTAATTTGTATCTGGCTAGTTGTTTCTTTTGGTTAAAACTTAGAAATCTACTAAGTATTGAGACCAAATCTAGTGAAATATTTTTTTGCGAGATGGCATCACGGGACAGATGGCATTTGGCAACTATGGTACCTACATAGAGTGTGACAACTGACATGAATTGACAGCTGCTGCAATCGGTGCCCGATAAATAGGAAGCACGTGTTTTAAATTAGTATTTTTAAGAATAATTATATCTTTTTTTTGTTAGAAAATGGCTAAAATTAAGAAAGACAAAAAGAAAGTTGTTAAACCTCAAGAACAATCACGGGTAGAAAATGTTGTAGAATTACCAGCTACACGAATGTCTGATGATCCAAGTCCAAAGCAGGTAGTATTTACATGATGATTTTCTTCTTTAACCTCTAGTCTACTAAACTATAAAGATTTTTTAACAATTTTCTAGGTTAAATGGATCAACAGACAAAGAGTGTTAGTGTTTGCTGCAAGAGGTATCAATCATAGGCATCGTCATTTGATGGAAGATTTGAAAAAGTTGATGCCACACCATAAAAGTGAATCTAAAATGGAGAGAAGTAAAAACCTTTATGTTGTTAATGAAATCAGTGAAATGAAGAATTGCAATAAATGTATCCTATTTGAAGGGAGAAAAATGAGAGACTTATATCTTTGGATGTCTAATGTGCCAAATGGGCCAAGTGCTAAGTTTTTAGTAGAAAATAGTAAGTATTTTATTTACACTAGCAATAGTTCCTACTATAGTATCACAAATTCGATCAATATGTTTCTCTTGCTGGCAGTGCGTAAGACAGTACAGGTTAAATTACTGTCAAGACCATTGCTGGTAGAGTGTTGTGTAGTGACATTCCGATGTAAGGATAACAGCCTAACTTATTTCACCATAATCAGTGTCATGTTCTGGTCTGGAGAGCAATTTAGTTGATATTCCTCTTTGCCAATTCTTATGAAACGGGCTAAATGTACTTTTTCATTCTGAATAGTGTATTAATTGCTTATATTCCAACGGTATGAGAAATTTAAAATCTTAGAAACATTTTTTATCTTTTTAGTTTATACCATGGGAGAACTTAAAATGACGGGCAATTGCTTGAAGGGATCTAGACCACTGCTTTCATTTGATCCCCAATTCACAAAAGATGCTCATTATTGTCTTTTAAGACAACTATTGGTGCAAATATTTGGTGTACCTAAACATCATCCTAAAAGTCAGCCATTTTTTGATCATGTTTACACATTTATGATACTTGACAATAGAATTTGGTTTAGAAACTATCAAATCCTTTCTGAAGATGGAGCACTAGCTGAAATAGGACCAAGATTTGTTTTAAATCCTGTAAGTTACTCCTTATAATTAAGCTTTTGACTTTACCCATAGGTTTGATAAATCAAATGGCTTATATTAGAAATAATTATAATTTTGCTCAGGAAATTATTATCACACAATTTTTTTTTACACTTGACATTAAATATACATACATATCTTCACGCCAAGTCCCTTACTGGATAGGCAGAGAGTATCAAGTGCCAGACCTCACAATTCTGACAAACCTGTCTTGCTTCCTTCACATTCATTACCCTTTTCATACATGACATTAAACAATTACACAAAAATATATATTTTTGTTGACATACCAGTCCAATATTTGAGTGGTTGATTCTGATAAACTTAACTGATGTCCAACATCTATAATGCTGCCACCATAAGCCATTTTGCTAACTACTTTTAAGTTTATCACTAAACACAAGCTTTTATGTTCTTTAAAAACATTTTAACAAAGCACCTATTGTTAACTTGTTTTATGTACTCAACACTCAATAACATAATAATATTTGAAGTTAAGATGTAGATAAAGAATATTTTATATGGCCAATCTGTCACATGTAATCAGTGGCCAATTATTGCACTCATTTAAAATGGTGCAATTAAATGCAAACATTTGAAAATAGTGAATCTGCATTATTTAGGGTTGGCTTACTGTATTTTATAATAATCCCTTTTACTTTAATTAAAGGTGAAGTATATTTTAAAGTTAACAATATTATTTTAGGTATGTCAATATTTGATGCAAGAGGCATTGAAATAGGCACTGATATGTAAAATTCAATGATTACTATATTAATAATTGAAAACATCTTTAATGTTCTTGAAAGATTTCGATAAAGTAGAACTCAAATTTTAAGTTTAAACACTACAATTTAAATTATAAAATGAAAATTATTTATTTGAAGTATATATGTGTTAAAAAGTTGTTACAAAGATATTTTAGAATACAACATCTACCATATTGTAGTGTGCAAATATTTAGTTAAATTTAAAGAAATTAAACATTTATATACATTTTAACATTTAAATCACAGCACTTATTTATATTTTTAATAGAGATTTTATTTATTTATATGTTAAGTGAGCTTTATAATTTATTATTAATAATTTTAAAGGTAGAATAATTTTAATCCTATCTACCGTACACTACCGTTGTTTCCAACCCTAACCAGTCAGGAGAAGAAACGGCAAAACACACTCCTCGGAAATCAGGCCTATTACATATGTGCCTTTACTACCGCCGTTTCCAAACCATGAATTTATTACTTAAGTTTTAATTTATTAAAAAAATATTTTATTTATTTATGTTTGTCAGCAAGAAAATCTTTTACGCTATAATATGTTTTTTCTAATAGCAAATCAAATACCTTCTTTCGAAATCTTTTTACTGGAAGTGATTTCAGATTATCAGGAATTTGGTAAAATACATATATACGAGTGGACATGCAATACACATTTTTATATTAATATTAAGTTATTATATTTTATTAACATAAATATTAAGTTTTTGAATAGGCACATGGAGTTTCTTACTATTTCTGAATTGTGTAATTCCTAATACTTCAGCATTTCTTTGAAAAAAATCAAATAAATTGAGTAATTTTTCTTTTGTTTTTATTGGTGGTTATAAATTTTAGTGTACCTACTGATATATTTGTTTCAACTTTATATGTGTAAATTTTGTTATGATATTCAAATACTTCCCAGGTTAAAATATTCTCTGGCTCATTTGGAGGAACAACATTATGGGAAAATCCAAAATATGTAAGTCCAGCCAAACTAAGACAAGCATTTTCAAAAAAAGCTGGCAGCAAATATGAAAGGAGAATAGAGAAGAAAGTTATGAATGAAGCAACTCGACCAGAAACTGGCTATCCTGATATTGAAGGATCCGATTTCTTTAAAGGTGATGCTATGGAAAAAGCGGAAGATGTTATTCTCAAAGGTACAACAAATTATATATTTTATTGTAACAAATTAATCCATATCATGAACTTGGTTATTTGTCAACAATTTTATAATAGTTTTATTATAGAATCAAGTTATTAAATTGTTTTGTAATTTATAATAATAAAGCTTAATAAAAATTAAATTAAAACACTAAATATATGTATATTAATATGCATAAATACCTTCACGCCAAGTCTAGTGCGCAGTTGGCTGAGAGTCTCTAGTGCTAATTGTTCTACAGATTTGTGTAGGCAAATATAATTAGTTTCAATCACATATTTTCATACAAACATTCAGCTTTTAGAGACTCGGCACCACCTTGGTATAACAAAATTATTGAAATGATTTGTCAATGTCAACCTTTCTCCTCAGATACCCATAATCATTCACATTTGAATAAATAATGAATATTCCTGGACAAGTTACACAAATTAAATCTAACCCCAAAAGCAAATTATATGCTTGTTATTTATTAGTCACTGATCCTAATACATAGAAATACTTAAATAGATTCTATAATAAATTAATAAACACCCAGACCTGGAAATGCAGACATCTAAATGTTCATCACACAAATGTCTGCCCCTGTTGGGAATTGAACCTGAGCCTCACTTGATTGGTCGGTGAAGTTAGGTGTGTACGCTTACCACTCAACCAACGAGGCTGTCTAATTTTGCACCTATTTCTTCAATCTTTAATATCTTAAATGTTTATGTCTATATTGTGTATATTTTAATCGTCTTAAATGTTATGTTAACACAGATAATCAAGTTAGTTTATAAAAAATCCATCTGTTTTTGCCTCTCTGAAAAAAAAGCAGTACAGAAGGACTCATAACTGAATAACTGGCTAGGATATATATGGACAGGATTCTTAGTCCTGCCCATATCTAGAAAGATGTGTGGGGAAACAACATACCTTGAAGGAAGCCATCACTTTTTATGAAAGATATAGAAATTTATGTTTTGTGTTTAAAATGGCCAAAGAGCTTTTAAAAACAAGTAATCATATTGAGGGTAGCCCAGAAAGAAGTATTGTAGCGCCATGAAGTAAAACAATTCTGCATTATATATTCTATGTTCCCTCTCTTAAAAAAGCAAATAACTTGTATTACACAGTTTTTTACATGATAAAAACTGATTATTCAGATCCTATTTTTTTCAAGACACTGGGCCATGTGACAAATTATTAGCATAGAAATTTGCATAATATAGCCAATTTAACTATTTTGCTGTGAACTGAGCCCACAGTTATGTTATTTATCTATAATAGTCTAGTTTACACTAAAGTGTTCCAGTTGTCTTTTACACAATCATGACAATTACTGACTATTTCTAAAACGCTTAACATTCACTTCATACTAAGTTTCACATTTCATTCATATGTTTTCATTTCAGAGGAAATAATGGAAGATGAAGATGCTACTAATGAACAGGAAGACCAAGGAAAAAGAATGCAAGTGAAGAAGACTAAAAGCAAACCAGACATGGCCATAAGACGAAAACAATTAAAGGCAAAAAGTAAAGCCATATCTACTCAAATAAAGAAACGAAAACAGATGAAGACGAAAAAACCGTTAAAGAAATGATTGAAATAAAATATTTCAGTACTTTTCAAGTTTTATTTTATTATGACCAATTTCACAAAAATACAATTTCAAATGCAATGTTTTAATAGAATGTAATCACAATAAGGAAGAATGTATGAGAGGTAGAAAAATTAGATTTGAGTTAACTTATTTAACTCAATTTTAAACAATTCATATCCGCTGTCATGTATGTTGATTTAAATACCTTCTGCTTACAAATTCAAATTTTTGATTTACAGATTTTGCATTTCACATAAATTAAATTACTTATTTTATAATAACGCCATGTTCTAGTTATATAATCAATACCATATCGGATTTTTAATTTTTTATTAACCACATAAAAGGAAGTAACTTGTATGGAAGTAAAGAAGAAAATATTACGTTCTGTAAATCGGAGGCCAAAATAATTTTATTGTATAAATAAATAAATATAATAAAAGTATAAAATAATTAATTCTTGTGCAAGTCAACAATGACAATATAATTTTTTTAAAATACATGGTGAGATACTTCCACTTAGTTGCAGCTGAAAGCATAGCTTGAAATTACTATATAATTTAAAAAATCAACACAAAGGATTAAATTTCAAATTTATGTTAACACAGTGCATGAATTATTGAGCATGTGGTCATACATTAGTAATAAACAAATAACTTAAGTAACTTATACAATACATAGTAGCGCGTATACCTATTATTAAAGCATTTCTTAATAGATTCAAATTACATCAATGCAAAAGCTCATTTATTCATTTAAGATTAGAATTTAGAACTAACAAAATAAAAAAGTCTTGTTTAATAAAAGTCAGGTATTTGACAGAAAACATTCGTCACGTAAGTCTGATATAACTGTAGTATAGAAGTTGTGTCAATAATTTGTAAGTAGTTTTACAACCGGTAATTATTAGTGAAGTTTGCAAGTACCTGTGCCATAAAAGTAATATTAGGGCAAATTCTGTTTTTAACAAAATAATGTAAGATAACGTTTGCATCATCTTGGATTGTTACATTATAGTAGAATGCTCGTCTCCGATAATGTCCGGTTAAGTTGTAAAAACCGCGAGGTCAGCAATACAATAGTCATTCAAAACTATTGCTTCAGTAAATTTGAGCCGACACACTGACAATAATGTGTCAATTAGAAATCGATGTGATCTTGTGTCGAACATCAAAGAAACTAATAAAATTTGCATGAAAAAAATGCGTTTATAATAAATGGCGGAATCATGATTCTTATATATTGTACACGTGGGAACACTACATACGAATGTTCGCGGTCAGAATTGTATTACATTAACTATGTACATATACATATATTAAGGTACTATAGGACGGTTACAGTACATCATAAAAAATTTTGAAAATACTATTTCATATTTAAAAATATGTTTCTCTACTGATTTTTATATTTAACAAAATCGTAGATGACAGTTTCACAAACATCTTTTTCACTCATGCACAAATAGATTCATAAATCAGATTGCTAAAATATTATTTTTTACTTAAGTTGTAACAGTAATTTGCAATCATATTAGGTAATTACTAAATAATTGGATGCTTTTTGAAACAGTCCGATGCGTCGTGTCCTAAAATATTTTTTTTAAAATTAACACATTCGAATTATAATGGCACTAAACGTCAAGGTCACATTATAATTATTATTGGATTAAAAACCTGTAACACTCATACCTACGTAAATCCAACAAATTAAAGCAAACGTGTGTAGCGTTTTTCATTGTTGTTTATTTGTGTACATATTTAGTTAAAATTAATGAAAATATATTATTTAGTACATAACTCAAATACCTTAATAAAACTATTTTGTATCAATTACTTGTACTTGAGATTTCTTATAAATTATTATTAATTTCTTACATAATTACTAGAAAACGAGCGATTGACTTTATTTTGTCAAAAAAATTATAAAACATGATTATAATGATATAAAATATTATAAACCATTAGCTTGATGTTGATGAATTGAACTAAAAATGTTGATTTCTATTATCTAGATTCTAGATATATAAAACTCGCCATACTGCTCTGAGATTCCTTTTAGCATTTTCCTTTTCTTTTTGGCTTAGACTTTCTTGGCCGACTAAATAAAATAAGTACCTAGTTGGGTGTATTGTCCGCAAATTGAGTAAATAATAATAATAAATATCCCTGGACAAGTTACACAAATTGAATCTAACCCAAAAGTAAGCTAAGTATATGCTTATGTTATGGGTATTAGTCAACGATACTAATACATAGAAATACTAAAATAGGTACCAGAATAAATTTAATAAACACCCGGACCCGGAAATGCAGACATCTAAATGTTCACCACACAAATGCCTGACCCCGTCGGGAATCTGACCCGAGCCTCGCGGCTGGTGGGTGTAGTTAGGCGTGTACGCTAGCCAATCGACCAATTGAGTAAATTGATGAACTATTTCATATATACTATATAACTGTTGTTAGTTTGTAAAAAAACAAGAGACTAATGATGTGTTTTCTCATTTTATAAGCATGTATGTATTAATTTCAAACACACCATAAAAACTTCGACGAGGTAAATCCTTTTTAAGTAAAATGTAGGCCAAACTATGCCATTTTGCAATTAGATATTAATTGTCCTTGTCAGATTTTGTTTATAAACTCAAAAAAATCATTACACAAGTATATTTATTTTAGCGGATACAAGACAACACATTTTCATTCTCAACACTATTTTTCATTAGCCCTTTATAAAAATAAAATATCTACCTAATTTATGTAATGGTTTATGTGTAAAATATAATATAAGTAGCAAGATTTCATTTTAAAATATATATATATAATATCTAGGTTAATGCAAAACAAAACAAAAAATATTATCTAATCGGTCTCATTTTAGCAAGATATACGAAAATATTGATTTTTATTTATACGAAAATGATAATCATACCGTGTGTTTAATTATAAAAAGATCAATAAAACAATTCGATATTAAAATATATAATGAGATTCAATATTGGCTTTAAAGATTAAAGGAGCAAAAGCAAGTGCAACTTTTTTTAACACTTAATACGTAAACATCTAAAAAAATATAACTAAATCTAAGAGATTTGATTAAATAATAACAATGCATCGAAATATTAAATCGTATCTAACAATATTAATTTAGTGATTCTTTTAATCCATGTCTTTTGTCATCCAACAATTAAGTCGATCCAAGTCTGGAAAACAAAATTTGTATACTACTTATATAATGCTTAATAAAAGCGACGTCAATTTTCAAAATGTAAGTGGGTAAGTATAAAAATGCAACCTAATAAATAGTACCAATACCTTGTAGGCACCTTATAAAACATTCCCTTAGTAGCCACCAAACCTAGTCAGACTTTTTCAAAACACCTAATAGTGGAAATAGAATTCCACCACAGCAAACCTTAATGTTAGCATTTTGTAAAAATTTACATTATAGCTACGCAATCTTAAAATACGTTCTTTGTCTTGTCTGATAGTCACACCTAACAAATCTCTTTTACGAAAAGCCTTTAAATCTCACATTACGAAACATTCGATATAAATACCAAAGAAAACCTTAATTTGAACATTATAAAACTTTATAAAATCGTCACCAAATAAGTCAGACGTTGTGCGTCACAGTTTTCTCTTTATTGAAAAATAAATATATAATATTTTGATTCACTATATAGAACTTTAGACTGAGAAATATTTATCATAGCAACACGATGTCTATTTGTTATAAAGTCTAGTCTTTAATTTTACGGCGTAAATAAAGTACAGTCTCACGCCAAGCAGTCACACCAACATTATTTGTAAATATTCCTATTATTATAATTAAATTAAATTATGTGCGTAATATTATGCGTAAATTGTTACGCATACATATACGTATTGTGCGTAAAATGTAAAAAACTTATACCTACGTAAAGTAAAAATGTGTACTTTAAAATAAAACATATAAACTTAAAATTAATTAAAAATACTGTTATATCCAGTTACTGAAAATGTAATACACACTTATGCTTATATAGTAACATTGTATTCAATTAAAAAAGGTGAATTTCTGTTTCGCCGTGTCTAAACTTTTTTAAATTATCGTTGTCTTTTAAATAGAAAAAGATGGAGCACATTTAGTTAGTCTACGCAATTACATTACTTACATTCCTGTAGACGGTCTACATCTCAGTAAATGTCAATTACAATGCAAGAATCGCCTTTGTACTTGTTACCTTGACACGTCACGTGACAAAAACGTGTCTCTCTTGTTATCATTCAAAAAGACAGCAACATTAAAAAATAAGTTTAGACTTTTAAAAATTAACTTAAAAGTTACTGCTACTATTGCCAGAGCTGCGGATTATCTTACTCATCTCTAAAACATAAATCGTTCAATAAAAAAATATACGTCTACCTTAAATAAAAATATACCGCAAATAGGAAATTCAATCTTTATAATGTGTAATCGAGTTGAAAGATTGCTTAAAGCCCAGTAAGTGACATAAAAGTAACTATCGTTTTTATTTAAATTTTCATATCTATTTGGAAGTTTATTTTTGTTTTTAAATATTTGTAAGGGTTGTCAGATATTTTCGTTGCTTAGTGTACCTCTAGATAGCTTTCTTAAATGTAGGTACCTAGTGTATATATTTTAATGTTTAATTGTTGATTGAATCATAGACACAAACCATTTTTAAGACTCAAAAAAGTCTGCAGCACGTTTATGTTAGCCATATAACAATTATAGCCATTGAGTCCATTATACTTAAATAACATAATATATTGCTAAAGCAGCCTTATTATAAACACACATAGTCATAATATTCGCTGTTCGTAATATAAATTAACAATAAATGACGTATAAATTGTATAAATATGCGTAAATGAGTAACACTATGCGTAAATTGTAAAAACATGTAAAATTCACACAAGAGTGATCGTTAAATTTAAAACGGCTCGGATGTTATAACCTTTAAAAACATTTCATAAAATCTTTTTAAAAACGAATATTGTGCTAACATCAAATAGTGTGCCTAACCATCTTTAAAACACGAAATGGAGTTTACTTAAATACATAGTTTTTAGCATCTTTAGGTCTTTATGCCGAGATTAAGGATTTACCTGAAACAAAAAGCAGTATTTAACTGTTAAGCTGACTGAAATAATGCATAGACATTGGTGAATATGGAATACCTTATATTTTATGGTATGCCCAATAAAATTTCACCCGTAAATCGAACAGTGTCTTTGATGTGTTTTACAACAAAAACAAAAAGTGTTACGGGTGGAAAGAGAAGCAGTTGACATTTTATTTATAATCTATAATCTCCCACACAGCGCCTGTGTGCGAAACCTATGAAATGCCTCCTTTTTTCATGATTCCATATATTTACTTTTATTTCGTTGCGTAAGTGTAACAAAAATAATTTTGATAGCGGCACCCCTATTGTCCGTACACAAGGGCAGCCGCAACGAAAAAATATCGATCACTGGCCTTGAAATATATAATAGTAGATTTCATTCAAATATTATTACAGTGTTTTTTATATTACAATTTGCGCAGTAAACGCTTCTCGTAACATTATTAGATTACTTATTACAATTCTTCTTAGCTGTCATTTCGTTTTTATTAACTACCTCTCTGGCTAATTTTATTTTTATAACTCCAATAATTATCGATGTTTTTTGTTTACTGAGTAAATATTTATGTATATCAAATTGTAGGAATATGGAAGGATAATAATAGGAATTTGCTTTTCTTTGCGTTTATACTATGATGTATTGCGACAAGTTTAGTGATAAGTTTTGTAGATTATTGCTTTGAGATAGCGAGTCGAAAATCCACACATTTTTTTTAAAAAGGAAAGAGCTAGTGTTTTGGGCTGTTTAATTGTTTTGTTTAATTTATTTTAATTGTTTGTTTTGGGTTGTTTAATTTAATTGTTTGTTTTGGGTTGTTTAATTTAATTGTTTGTTTTGGAATTTAATTGGTTGTTTAATTGAAATAAGACGGATCAGTACCACCACTTTGCTCCTACCTATCCTATCAGTATCCTACCAGCATACTGTTAATACTGGTCATGCTTTATACGTTGCTAGAAGATAATGCAATCAATAAACATGAACTCGTATGTAGCCTAAGACCTCACTATAAAATAGAAGCTCACCAGAAATGTCTGTGGTGTTTATAGCCGACGGTTTTTTTTTACTTACCATGTTCATCATATTGTTAATTATTTCATAACAAAAAAAAACTAGTGTGAATGATGATGAATTGGTGCAGAATAGTATCGTAATATAAAACCTTGTATATGTATATAAAGCGGTCAGTACTTGTCCTGCAGTTCGTCCATCTCGGCTCCGTCCCGTTGAGTGTCCCGCTTGGTGTCCCGTGTCCCGTGCCCGCCCAACTCGGCCAGCCGGGAGCTCTTCCACTTGCCATCCTCGCCGTTCATGTTGCGGTCCTCGCACACGCACAGGAACAGCGAGTCCACCACCATCTGCCGTCCATTGCTTTCTATTATTATCAAGGCTGATATCCGATAGTCCAAAAGCAGCAATCATTTAACTTTATCCCAAAAATGATCGTTTGTTAAACTTCAAGCAAACAATAATAGCTGATCATACCCATTAGTTGTTTGATATTCTAGCGACAGACTACAACTATTCAAATATGTCATATTGTGATTACAAAATAGACGCCTTATTTTATGTCAAATAATATCAATTTCTTCTTTAAAAATTAGATGCAGTATTCAATTTTATCTTTTTAAAAAGCAACTCCTATTTCATTGAAAAAGTATGACTCATTCGAAAAAAAAATACTAACAGCCCGTCCCAGCTTCCATTCTCTAAACCTTCCTCTTGAATTACTCTTATAAAAAAAAACTGCATTATAATCCATTGCGCAGTTTCAAAGATTTAATACATACGGACAGACAGCGACTTTGTTTTATACTATGTAGTGATACTTTATAATTGCATGTGATCTAGCGGTCCGGCGTCGGACTTGACTTCTTAAAGTCCCGGGTTCGATCCCCGGGTCGCCGGGTCGGGCAACAAAAAACTAGAAAATGTGTAATTTTAATTTTCTAATAAAAATAATGTTGCCCGAGATTGGATACGTGCCCGGTTGGCGAAAGGCTGGCCACCTATTTTCAAAGAGGTTAGTAGCGGTACAACCAGGGCACCGACGACTAGCCGAACACACTAAGTACCACAGTATGATAAGTGGCATGCTAATCGCCAAACAGGCACATAGTTTTTTTTTATCAGAAAATTGAAAACATATTTTCTTTTTGATATCCGACCCGGGTTCGATTCCAGGACCTCATGAATTCAAGCAGTAGCCACTAAACCACAGAGACGAAAATTATGTACCATTTTAGTAAATTCCAATTTCCTGTATATTGCCGTCGCCTAGTGCCTTTAGGTACGGAAAAATTGCTTATAAGTGTCACAAATTCAATATCTTTTAATTTTTTATATTCAATATGGATAACAGGATACTAACCTCATACAAAGACAGGATGCAATGTGCGATGAAGAACGAAAAAATGCATATAACGAGCGTGGGCACGGCGAAGAAGTGGAGGTCGGAGTTCCGTTTGAGGAGCAGCAGGCCGACAATGCCCGTGACAGCCGTCACGATACACTTGCCCAGGAACAGGATGAAGTCGCCCACACTGTTGATCGTCGCCACTTGCAGCGCGTTGTTCACTATCGTGCTGAATGCCTGCACTCGCAATGTTAGTTTTGGTACTTAATCAAGTTACAATTCAATTCATTCACTTTACCAAAATTTATTATTAGCAAAAAAAAATGTATTCAAATTTGTAGTGTTCAGTTCAGTACTTCTAATAAAAGACATCCACAGAAAAAAACGTGACTTCAATGACTTTCGCCTTTCAATATTGTCACGTTTTCTTATTTGAATAAGGTACTTCTTGTGAAGTATTTGTTAGATTTTGTTAAATAAAATCAGTAAATGATTGTGCAGTTAATGTGCTTTTAAAAATCGAGTGTTTTTAATGATAGTTCATTCGATATGAAGTAAATGTACCATAATATTGAAAACCTAGTCATTTGAGTCAAGATTCTGTTTTTTATTAAATATCTTGAACACTGTCTAAAAAATCGAACACATATGTTAGAAAGACCATACTACATAGTTATAATCTTTGTGACTCTTACCTTAGCAGCTGCTTTGCAAAAGTGGCATCGTTCGATAGTTATAATAGTGTACGCGTTATGGTTCAAGTAACGAATGAATTTCTCCAAACAGTAGAAGCAACAAATGCCGCACTTGAGACCACATTTCGCGCATTCTGAACCTTTATCTGCTTGCGCCGACAACCTAACATTTACAAAAAAATGCAATTAAAATTTTATAAAAAAATCTTACCTATGCGACGTCAGTAATAAAACATTGACCGTCTTATTGCTAAAAATAGACTAAAGTGTTCCAAGGCTCAGATTGGTATATTGACTATGTTTAATAATGAGCGAGTAAAGTTAATAATAGGAAGTAGCTTTTGAGCGTGGCTCTGCCGACTACTTGAAAGGACAATGGCGAAAACAAAGTTACCTAAAAAAAACTGACTCCTAAACATAATATTTTTATACGTTTCATCATTATACCGCCATGAAGTGTTGGTTAAATCTCGAGATATATTTTTAAAGAACAAATTTGATTTATATATTACGCCTTATTACGCGCCGAGGCCGTTTTAAATAATACTTGCATATAACTTATTAAGGGTGGCATTATTATAAAATATACTGCCTTATTCATAAAAAGTAGTTAAATAACCTCATAAACATTGCTTAACTAATCATTTCATCAAGCCTTAAACATTGTTTAAAAATTTGTTATTCATAAAGTACATTTTGACAGTGCTTAGTTAAATAACACAAGCAACTGGTACGCATGTTCCTGTTCTAAACGACTTGAAGAATTTACTTGAAAAAAGAAACTATCTTCAGATTATTTCGGAGAGGTGTCCGTGAAGGCTACACTTGCATATGATAAGATCGGCCTAATACATGTTTTGTAATGTGCAACTTTACTACGAAACGACATATTACTGTGTTTAGTTACATAAAATTGGAAACGGCTAAGTACGACCTTAGCTTTATTTGTGACTCGTAATATGATGACATATTGTCGAGAGTAGGTAACCCCTTAGTATTTTGTTGTTTTTCCCCAAGCGCTTGCTCTGTCGATCATCTTGTTGATTCCTGGGATACGACCGTGTCTCGATCTCATCCACTCGTATGGACTAATACCTCGGTTAAAGAGACCGCTGCACTTTTGATCGGGTTTATCTATATGCGCCACTTCCTGAACCAGTTGTCCAAAGGTACGAAGACATAATACGTCTATTATACTTATTTGTCAGTGAGAAAGATGAACGGGAAAGCACATTGGTGTAGACATACCTATCCAATAATAAGTTCATTGTTTTTTGTATTTTTATGCCACCGAGTCCCGTCCCTGGTTCGTTCGCCTGCGAGGGTTCCTAAACGATCTAACATCTGGTCATTAGTCTACTACACGTTATCAAACGAATGCTGGGGACGTCATTAAAATTACATTGAAATACATAATGCTAATACAAAATACATATTAAAATTTTAAAGGCTACCAAAGTGGGTTACTATTACAAAGGTTAATAATTAAACTAATTACAAAGATAAGTAATTATGGGTTTTGTAGTTTTAAAAACTTTAACCTTAATTAGCCCCTAAAGTCCCATTTCGTGGCGAAGTTTAATGGCTGAATGTTTTGTTCATTAGCGTAATCCTAGAAACCATTGTAAATATTAGATATTAAAATTATTCGCTTCTGTGGTCTGGCGGTCTATGCGTTAGACTTGGCTTCTCAGGGGCTCGGATTTCATTCCCGGGTTGGGCAACAAATAGAAAAATGTGTTTTTCCAATTTTCTAATTTAAAAAAATGTTGCTCGGGATTTGATATGTACCCGGTTGGTGATAGGCTTGACACTTATCACATTGTGGGACATAGCGTCTTTGGCTAGTCGGTGGTACCCTGGTTGTGCCTCTACGTACCTCTTCGGGGATATGGGCGTGAAGATACCTACCTATTAAAATCATTTGAACTAGAATAATTTAAGGGCTCGGGTAAGCGCTAACAAAATTCCCGATTAAAATATTACATTAACATCTGGCCTTCACTTACTGCTATCCTTGTTCTGCGTTATTGAAGCCAAAGTTTGATGGTGTTTCAACACTCAGGACAGCGACGAACCTGTAACATCTATGGTGTCTATAGGCCAAAATTGTCTCTTACCATCTAGTTCTTGTTTGCTGACCTCTAATATTAAAAAAAATCCTTCCTTCCTAGATACTATAAAAGATATTATCTCCGTTCATATTTAACCGAATTTAAATAAATGCATTTTTAAATACTAGCTTCCAAGTTCGACCCGCGTGACAAATTATACAAAATCTTTAAAAATTGTAGTGTTATTCTGATGTATGCCTGAACTACATAAAGTTTTATTAAAATCAGTTTAGTAGTTTTTTCGCAAAGGAGTAATAAATATATATCGATCCTCGCAGCCTTTCGCATTAACAATAATATAAAACAAGGTATTTTAAGTCACGAAATCTATCAAAACTTTTGCTGGTTCATTGCTTTCATAAAATTCACACCAACGTCTTCAAAGTAATACCTAGAAAAACTTAATTTTATAAATAAATAATACCTAGCACAATTAAAACAAGATACACAGCAAAATCAAAAGTCTCTACAATCTGTAATCCTATTAATATTATAAATACGAAAGTTTGTAAGTATGTATGTATGGATGTTTGTTACTCTTTCACGCTCGAATGGCTGAACGGATTTGTCTGAAATTTGGAAGACAGATAGATTGTGACCTGGATTAACATATAGGCTATTTTAAATCCCGATCGCACACTGGGTTTCTGTGAAAACGCGGGCGAAGCCGCAGGTAGCAGCTAGTATTAAAGTAAGTACATAATATAGTATTAAAAAAACGGTACTTACTTAGCATGCAGGTAAGTGAGAATAAGACGAGGAATTTTGAACAACGTGATTAGGAAAGACCCCTTAGCGACAGATCCCAGGTGATACTTCAGCAGCTTGCCAATGGAATACAACACCGGTGATGAGTGAGCATTTGGTCCCCTGCCACATGAAATAATTAAATCAAATATTGGATTCTGCATTGGGATATGACTACTGATTAAAAATTCTATTAAAATCCTTCACCTTAAAAATTATAATAGAAGAGTTACCTGAAATACCAATGAGATACAGCACCGGCTATGGTCATCTGCTGGCAGCCGAGTATAAACTCGCTCCCCCATATCAGACAAATAAGACACATCCACCACATGCCCTTCACCCACATAGGATCGAACTCCACAGGCTCCAGGACAAAACCTTCAATATCACAACATTTTATTGATTCTGTGCCCACATAAATGAGGTGTCGCATGCGAATTTGTTAACCATTTAACATTAAATATTTAAGAGGTGAGGAATTGTCCATAAATAATATATAAATACATATAATAATAAAATCAGGACTTCGTTACGTAATATAACGGGTTGGCAAACAATTTAAGCGTAGTAAAAAACCGTCTCAGGTCAACGAAACGTAATCCGTAAGTTTAACCATTCGTACCTTGCTCAAAAGTAAAGGAGCGTTACTCATATTTCCAAAAAATGTTCCGAGTTAAATGTCGACAACGAGCAACCGTTGTTAGCAAATTAATAGTACAAAATATTACCATCCGTAACCAAAACGACTCGTTTCTTGAATATAGAAACCTGTCATAAGTCATCTAACCTAAGTAGGTGCGCAAAACTTAAGCATTTTCCTCGATTTTCCTGAGATTCAAAAATCAGATCCAGAATTGTTTGCAATAGTGTTGAGTTTGCTATAGATGTAAAGTGAGATTCTGAACTATGTGACTGTTGCATTGGTTTAATATAATAAAAAAAAATTAAAAAATGGTACAATATATCCGAGTATCCCCTATAACTTCCTTTTTTGAACGTCGTTTAAAATTGGCGTTATTATTCTAAAGACAAAATATTTCTTTGGTGTCTTTATTATTACCATTGGAAAGCTAACACAACAACAAACGTAAATTATGTATAAGCTTAATTTTTGAAAATGTAATATACATAAAAGTAGAAATATGACAGGAATGTAAAACTGGGTCCTTGTTTTTCTTTGTAGATAATATAGTGCATTCGCTCCAAGAAAACACCTAGCAACACCCAGGACTGAGCACAAATTAATTTCATGTTTTAAGTAGGTGATTGTTATAGAATACATACTTTTAAAACTGGCACTTTTGTTAATATTTTGAGCTTGCACAGCAGCATTGTCCACATAGTCAGGCATAGAAGTACCATTGACGAAGAAATTTGTCTTGTAAGGTATACCAGGATAATTCGCCGTTGCTAAACATACCTACAATTAAAACCCTAATTTAAGTAATATTATAATTGCAACGTTAGTAGCGATGTTTGAATGATTACGTGTTTAACGAAAAAACATTCACGTCTCAACATCTAAACCAATTGTGATATGAGAAATTAGCATGACAAAATACAACTTTACTGGCAAATACTCGTTTATAATCTGGAGTAGGTTACATTAAGCTTCGGAAAAGTTACAGAAAATCTCAACGTTTAAGCAAATACACATATAGTACTACTATTTAAATTATGCGCTTCGGCTTTACACTTTTCATTCTTGTTACACTTTATACTTTTATTTTTAAGTTGGCTGACCTAACTCAAATTTAAGCGAAATTATTAATTATGTAATAACCACTCTATATATATAAATATACATCTTTATATTTTGTAAATTTATAATGAAAAAAGTCCACTAAATTAATTTTGCCTGCTCTTCTGAGTTAGTGGCCGCGTAGAGATACGGTAGTAGATTTTAGATTTGTTTAAATGCATCATAATCGCATATTATTATTCACTAGAGTAGTTGCTTGTGCTTAATTATCACTTGTGTTACATTTTTGACATGTTAATAATAAAAAAGGTTATAACTCACCACAACAAAAGACCAAAATGTAAAGAACAATATGAGGAAGAAGAATGTTATAATAGGTTGTAAGAAGAGCGCCGGTATTGAACCTAAACAATGAGCTGTTTCCTTGAAAAGGGCTGCTAGAAATGACACACGTGACCGCATAACCCACACAAGCAGCAGTAAAATTACCTGAAAAAAAAATATTTTAATTAAAATTTTAGAGCAGTTCAATATTCAATAAGTATATCATCCACGTCAACAAAAATTAAATATTTTGCGGAATTTCATTATTAAATCCAGACTTAGTAGTAGTGGACTTAGTGGAAGTACTCTCTTTCAAATAAAAAAAAGGTTTTTCAAAATTGATTCAGAAATTATGAAAAAATCGATTAAGATGCATGTATGAATTTTATTTTTTATGTTATTGGAAGGCAAACAAGCAGTCGGATTTCCTGATGTTAAGAAATTCACGCTGCCTAGAGACACCAAAGGTGGTAATTTTGCGTTGCCAACCTGAGGCCGGGATGTTAGGCCTTGAGCAAAAGTAAGTTTACCGGCTACCATACCCTCTGAACCGTAACACGTCATGACGTTATGTCGACAGGAATAGGTAAGGCGGTGGTACCAATCCGGGCAAGTCGCTGCTAAACTCTACCACCTAGATAATTCTAAGAAATCATAAACTCAATATTGTAAAAAAAAAAAAATTAGGCCACTCTGGTTCTCATGGCCTCAATTGTTCTACAAATATTTTTTAATTTATTGTTAATTATTTTACTTAAATACTCTGAATTGATTATGTTCCTGTTTTTGTTGTAATATTTTTTATCACATTGAAGAAAGATTACTTATCATGAGCTGCTGCCATGCACAAGTTTTTTTACAATCCTCATTGTTTCTGTAAGTTAATGATCAAATCCTAAATAGAATAAAGATGTCAGGGACAACATTGCTATTTTGAATAGTAGAATTTAAATTATTTGGTTAGTACACTTATAAGCATAAGTACAAGTAAACTGAAACACAGCAGTGGCAAATATTGCTGTTGCGAGTTTAATTTGCTTGTTTTTTTCCTAAACTTGATCTGGGTTCTTTGTGCAGAATACACCATCTGCCTTCCTGCCAGACAACTCGAAGCAAGCGAGTGTAGGGTAAATGGGCCATTACCATCAAGACCACTTAGTTCTACAGTAATTCTAAATGGTTCTACAGCAAATACCATATGACTATCCCCACTAACAATTTTTAAGAACGAAATTTTACTTCATACATTAATAAAATTCAGCCAATTGAGCTATTGAGAACTGAATTCATGTACCTGGTAAAGTTGCACAATAAGCAAAGAACCCAGGCACAAGACATCGTGATATGATACCTATGATATCTGCAGCTGTGGTGTATATAGGGTGATGTTGTCTCCTACTCTATATCTCTCAGTCGTGTGCCTATACATTACATAGCCTTAAAATACTTACCAGTTTAAAAGTACTTACTGTTATAATCGTAGCAATAATGGAATACCATAGGAATGCTTTTTCGTTCTTGAGCGATTCCTANTGCTGCCCCACCCACCTTATTCGCCGGATTTAGCCCCCTCGGATTATCATTTATTTCCAAATTTAAAAAAACACTTGGGTGGCTCGAAATTTTCGAACAAAGATAAGGTGATAGTCGCAGTAAACGACTATTTCGCCGACCTTCCGGAATCTTTTTTTTCGAGAGGATAAACAAGTTGCAGGTCAGGTGGAAGAAGTGTGTTGAGCTAGATGGAGACTATGTCGAAAAATAAAAATAAATTTAGACCCACTTTTCTTTTATTTTTTTGGTCGGGCTTAGAACTTTTGGATCCAACCTCGTAATATATACAAGCGGCTGGTGACAGTGACTCGTGGCGCTCTTTGGGGGAGGCCTATGTCTCCAGCATTGGGCGTCCTCCGGCTGATGATGATGATGAATATATAAAAATTCGTCAATGTTGATGACATCGTTAATGATGATGATTCGTCAGAAATATTTTAAACAAAGATAGTGTAATATTAACGAAAATATAATATGCATAAATAAAAACACTAGTCTGATAAGGATAAAATTAATATGGGACTATGTCGGCCTCAGAATTATGACCTATCTTTCAGAAAAAAGAATAATCAAAAAAAGTAACAATATAAGAAAAAACCTACAGTGAAAATGAGAACCTTCTCTTTTATGAAGTCAGTTACCAATATAGATTAAAAAATAAATAAGTTTTTCTAATATTTTTTTATATCATTTTGTGTATCTTCAACAGAACAGACACAACTACATTGTCACGATTTTATAAATTGAACTAAATATTTTAACCCATTGCACATGCAATAAACAAAATAATGAAAGATATATTAAAAACACTAGATATAAAAACATATATTCACACATTATTACTTCAGATGCCCTTAAAATACTCACAGCCAAAAACACAGTAGTATCAGAAAAGTCTTTTTGCTTTGTCCGTAGTTCATGGTATGTATACCATAGCAAAGCAGTACCAGCTACACTGGCTATAGATACAATTATCATAAATATCCAAGACACTAAAGTAGCCAATAAGTGAAGTATTGACACCATAATCAGTGAACAAACTGAAACAAAATAGAAATTACATTAACTTTTTTTTATTAATTTTTGTAATCTAGTTTAGCTGTTCGCATACAAATTAAATGTTCACATAATTGGCTTCAGAGGTGTGCACAGAGATTTCAGAAAGGGTAGGCATAGAAATTCTTGCTAAAAAAACTTACCAATTCTATGAATTGAGTTTAGTTCTATGTTAGTTATTTTGCAAAGACATAATTAAAGCACAATTCAGAACCAGATTCTGGATAAAATAAGTTATGTATAATTTGTTTTTTTTTGTTATCTGTTTTAAAATTTACTTAATACACAAGATTGTTTTTGAAAATGTTTAGTTGTGCATCAAGATTATCAGCTTAATCACTTTTGTTAACAACTATGCATGTAAAATTAAGAAAAATAT
This sequence comes from Calephelis virginiensis, assembly GCA_002245475.1. Lineage (NCBI taxonomy): Eukaryota > Metazoa > Arthropoda > Insecta > Lepidoptera > Riodinidae > Calephelis > Calephelis virginiensis. The sequence goes on from NJDC01001248.1 coordinate 94,671, forward strand.
CCTTATCCTGTTTTCAAGTCAAAACAATTATGATAACAGAATGTATGAAGCAACCTATGACTCACATATCACGTAACAACCACAATATATATGACATAATTTTCTATTAGTAATCCTATTTATTTGAGAAAAAAACTAATTTCAGAATAAAAGTTGTAAATAAAAAAACACAATCATTCCAAACTGAACAAAACTGCTGGAGTGTAAAGTAAAATCTGCTGCTGCTGCTGCCTACATCTTTACCCTCCTAATTTTTGCATTACAAAACATAGAAAAAAGTAAAAATGTAGTTAATTTGCACTTATAGACAGGCATACGAGATGCATATCTGTATTTATTTAGAAAAATAAGTTCTCATTAAAGAAAGTATGAATCATTAATTGAATTTGATATTGTCTAATCAGTGTAGATCTATAGAGCAGACTTTTTGCTATTATAATATGCAAAAAAAATAAAAAACTAAAGCATGTAACTTACTAAATGCAATTATAACACATATAATCATTTCTTTCCAAGATGAATACAAATCAGACAACATTTGTTCAATTGTGTCCCAGCTATTGAGCAAATCGTAGAAGTCCGTAAACACCTTCTGTGCTAAATCTTTTGCTGATTTTGGAAAACATCTGTTTAAAAGTGGAAAAGTGTCATGTACTGGTAAAGTTGGACATGGTCCTATGAAATTATGGAGGTCCTTAGAACTAGTCACATTATTCAAATTTATGTCATATCTGCAAAGGTTTGAACCCGTTTCTCTGTAAAAATTCTGTATGTCTGTTAATGTGTTTAGCTTTTTGTTTGGACACTCCTTAACACAAATCTTGAGAGACCGTCTCAGTTCCTTTACATCCATAAAAAAGAGGTAGCTTTTATCTGTAGTACTGATGCCTGCTAAAGGAAAATTCATAAGCTTTTTGTTACTTTTTACTCCACATGTGTTACCAAACGAGTCATATCCATTTATTAATCTTTGTGGGTTTCCATATACAAAAGATATAGCAGCAACGATAATCTATAACATAAAAAAAGAACATATCATTAACAAACATTGTTGTCCGGCAGTTCCTTTAGCAGGTTTAGCAGAACCAAAGGATACAAAACAAATTTTTGTTAAATTATTTATTTTTGTAACTAATTACTGTTGATAAGGTATGTATTATGTAAGTTTTCACTCAAATTAGCAAGAATTCTGATTTTAACAAACTGTAAACAATTTCACCCTGCATGTTAACAGTTAAAATTAGTATCAGTAAATCAATTTTTTAATAAGAATACAATTTCTGATAAACAAGTCAAAAGACACTTGTAATGCATCTTTATAGTATTAAAAAATCCACCTCTATATACCTATCAGAACGAGGTCACACTCTTAAAGAATAAAAAAGTTTTTGTTTTCACAAGTTACATTTTTATATATAATTTATACAAGAATTTATTTTTTTCTCACATAAGTTATATAGTATCTTTGATTCTCAAGTATTTGATATAAGGCACCATAAAATGAGTCCATATGGAATCCATATACAGATTGCTGGTTTTGATTTCAATCGACATAAATAAAATATCTTAAAAGTTTGAGAACACCCAACATAGATTTATCATTGTAAAAGATTTGCATAGAAATCTCACATCCTATTTAGACACTGTGATAATAAAATATAACTGAAATTAAATACATACAGTACATATGCACAATATATACACCATAATCACAATATATAAGGATTTAAGTATTGTAACTGGCTAACAAGAAGCACTCAGTGTCCATCGTTGGCACTTGGTGAAATTCAATCATTATGATTATTTCAAATTAATTATAAATATTGAGGTAAGGTGAAATAAAACACCCATTTCATATTAAATAAGCAGCAAAAGTCATAATAATGAACATTTTATAGCTACAGGATTGTCAAAAAAGGGCATTTCAGTTATCATTTACTATCTAAATAGTAATGAATTAATTAAACATCTGCTGACCTTTCATGTGAAGCAAAGCAATCCAGTTGTTACTCTAAATACCAGCAAAAATGTAATAAAAATTAAAAGGCATTGAAACACTTAGACTTTGATAGATTAGTCAAGGCTCCTACTTCCCTTTTTATAAACAATGTTTTATTATATTGACACTTACTTTTTAGAAAAAATAAACGTTACAATAGTAATTTTCAGTTTGTTTTTTCAAGGAGTCCAATTGTTAATCAAAATTAATTAAAACTAATTAGGTTCATAGGCATAGGTGTATTTAAAAAGATGACGTATTTTTTTCATCGAGTATAAAAGTTATTAATGTTTAGGAAACATCTCTTGAATAAAGAAACAAATGAAATACTACTCACAGTTATTTATAAAAAAATTAAATAAACTTTACCATTAATATCCAAAATATAACGTAAATAACAAGCCACAAAACATCTGTACAACCCTTTCGCGGAGTTTCATTTTGAGGTGAGATTTCGCTTTGAGCACAACCCATTTTTACACCCTTAAATCAAAACGATTTAAATTGATAATTTAATTATATTAACATAATTTAAAAATAAATATATTTTATTTTGCAAAATTGAAAACCCAACCCAAGCTCGAACTGTAAACAATTAATTAGTTATAGACTATACACTTATAGAATTAATGAAGCACGCGGCGTCGGGCGTCAGCTTTATATCGATTATCGATCAAACGAGTCGAAACTGGAAATGTACATATCGATATGTTTACTTATACAATTGAGTAAGTATCATATACAAGTAAAATATAATATTTTAAAATATCAGCAAAACTATACAAAAATTACGAAAATACGAACGAGTTCAAATCTCGCAGATGTTCGTGTTAGCTCCATTTTCAAACACAAATGTGCCAAATCAAAAGGTCACAATAGAAAATGAAATTTTGTGTTAGGGTGGAAAAACTATAACTTATTCCATTTGAGAAAAAAAGGCACAACTTGCTAATAAAATTGAAATTGAAAATTATTTACGGTCAACTCGTCGGCGACTCATGACCTGGAAAAGTTTTGGGATTCTGTAAGGG
>NJDC01001249.1:0-77390 GCA_002245475.1 Calephelis virginiensis
AATTTCCAATCCCATATTGTTAACGCATCCTTAACAACTACATAGGAACTTGTTTTCAAATAAGCAAAAGATTTGTCTCCTTGTTTGATTTCTATATTGCTATTGCTCGTATCTATTGTATATTATGTATTATAAATAAAATATAAAGAAGTTTATATCACATAGCATAAGCGGGGCTATGAGGCATATTAAAAGTTCCTATAACTGCCCAGTTACAATTAATAAAATGAAAAACAATAACAGTAATTAAGAGACTAAGAGTGTTGTTGTCTTTGCATACTACTTTTCAACGAAACTGACATGTGTCTTTCAATTTGGCGGGGTTCAGTTCAGCCAAAACTTCAGCTTATTTTGTGTCGATATTATAATGAATTTAAAGTGATGGAGCACCATCTTGTAGCTCTGTGTATTCGTGTGTTGAGGAATTTAGGCCGACGAGATCATCTCCATGACGCTAAAACGTGAAGACGGGGACTGCGGTTACTGAATCTAATATCGATACTGTACGACAATTAATTATAACTGATGAAAAAATATTTTTCAGCAATTTCGTACTCAATTAGGCATTGGAATGAACCAAATGCAAAATATTTTGCATGAGCAACTGAAGTTTCGGAAATTTGGCCATCGATGACTAAACCAAAAACCACTGCGTGAAAAGTGGTCCCGATAAAATATAGGAAAGTTTAATAGAGGTTGTCTATAAGATTATGACAGGTGACGAAACCTGTGTCTATTATATCGATCCGGCAAAAAAACCAGTCCACATAATCGGTCTTTCCTTAAGAAGGATCGAAGCACTGGTAAAAAATATTTGCATTTAAATTCGGAAAAACTGGACACAGCGTCACTTGAAAATCAAAGTAAATACAGTACATTAGTTGTCCGTTGTCTCAGAACAGTTTGCAAAAATCGTCTTCGCAGTCATACCATCTGGACCTCGCACCTTGCTGTTTCATGTTATGGTCAAGAATAAGAAAATAAACTTAGATAGGTATATACGATTTTCCAGCCCAGAAGCGGCGGTGAACTCATTCCAAGAAGAAAGCCATTGAAGAGGTCCCTACTGAAAACTAGACCCACCGCTTCACATAATAGTTTCAACGAATGGAAAAATGTGTAAAGCAATAAATTAATCATGAATATATTTTTGTATAGGGTTGTTTATTAGAATCCAGAAACTTACAGTATGACCTAAGTACAATCTACACATATGAGACCGTAATAATAACAACATGAATTATAGTATTAACATCGATATATTCTTCTGTGCTATGTTGAGACGTGTTTCACACACACACATACACACAGACAGCAGCACCACCACGCCTCGTGTTATAAATAGTCCTCATTGAACTGGAGCTGATTGATGATAGTGACTTTCACATTTGCCCGACTATCAGACGCGAGACTTTTTACCTTTGCTTTTTAGGGTACCATAGTTTTTATAACGTGTAGGGTTTTCTGGGATTCCTGAGAGCGACTATTTTAATTTGTGTTTATCAATTATATAGTATTAAATTACTATTATTATAATATAATATAATTTATCAGCTAAATAATATAACTGCAACTAAACAAACCGATAGAAACAAATGATGTACTTATGTTAAGGATGTTGAGCTACTATGCTAACATGTACAAGCAAATTAATAGACACGATGTTAGAAACAGTTCTGGGGAATATAGACTTATGTTTATTATGCTGATGCTTGCACTTGGTAAGGGTAAGTCGGTTACGTCAACCCATCGACTCAATGATAGAACGATCATTCATTAACACTAATGTCACAAGGAAATTCTTAGCTGCGATTTTAGTATATACCTATTAGATTTCCTTGTGTTTTTTCTAGGGTCCTTTGTCCTTCCTTGATACTGAAAATATGAAAAAAATATGAATTCATCATACATGCTGTTACATGCTGTTTCTCAAAACCAAATGTGTTGGTAATGTCAATATTATGTCAGACTACGTGGAAGTATTTTAACAACCAGTTCAGAAGATGGTATCATACAAATCTAAAGCGGACAATGCCAAGTACTCATTTTATATTAAAAAATAAAAATAATAAAAATAGATATGGCAGGGTGCCAACCCGGAACCGTAAAAACTCCACCAACCAGTGATTATGTATTTCTTAAACTTGTTTTAAATTAATAGAATAACAGACAAAAATAAAACAAAAAACACTTGCAAATATTATATCTTTTATTTGTAGATATTTTTCAAAATATGAAAGTTAGTGAAACCTAAGATCTTTGCTCACAAAACACCTGCACATGATTAATATTGGGTGTATTTTTGCAATATAGACTTGAAAACGACTTTATGTTTCAACCATCGCCGAATAAATTTAGTCTTTAACACAAAGATATAAGACTTCAATTTGAAACCAAGTTGTTAGTAGGACTTGAAATAATTATAGTGCTTTACAAAATGAGGCTTTTCAAGAGGTCAGAGATGAGTCACAGGCATTACTCAATAGTTTCGGAGGTTTATATTCTTTATTTACATACTTAACGTGCCTGCAAAAAAATAACTGTGTCTACTTTTATTCCTATTTGATCTTAAGAAGTATCTTTATGCCTGCATCTCCAAAAAGATAGGCAGAGCTACAACCACAACACACTACTACCAGTACAATAAGAACCAGAACATGACAGGTGGCAAGCCTATCGCCTACCGGGCAAATATCGAATCCCGGGCAACGTCATTTTCATTAAAAAAAATAAAAAACACGATATCCTCTTTCTTGTTACCTGACCCAAGATCGTATCTAGGACCTCATATAGTCAAGTCCAACACCAGACCGCTTGTTTTCAGAACACGTAACTTACGTGTACTTTTGCAAAAGGTTAAACCGGTCAGTACCGTGACCTATTTTTGATCTTTATTAATCTACTACGGTACCAGTAGGTACGTGATTCGCTTCCTATGTGTTCACATGAATAGAGTTGCCAACATTTTTTGACCAAGAACGTATGCACTTGTTTGGATAGGGAAAAAATAAAGTATTACCAAAAATAAAGTATTTTTCAAATATGTAGTTACGTACTTTTGTGTGCTTTTAGCACATGCTAACAATTTTTTTGTTATCTTTAAATGTTTCAAAGCCTGATTGACAATCAACATTATTTTAATTTAAATAAATAAGCATTTCATTTTTAATTATGTAATTGATTAATAAAATAAAAAAATGATGCTCTTTTTCTCTCTTACCGCCACTTCAAAATCAAATGAATGGAGAGTAGGTACAAAATAACTTTTTTATATTTATTAAGCTACCAGATGCATTTTTAAGTAAGTGTATATTGCCATTTTTCAACTGTACTTTTCGTTATGTGTGTTTTTTTTGCGCATCGTAGTAAAGGTTGAAAATAAAGTATTGTTGCATACTTTATTTCTATGTAAAAGTATAAAGTATAATTACCAAAAATAAAGTAGGATACGTTATTATAAAGTATGGTTGGCAACCCTACATATGAATGACATAACACAACAAACAAAAAAAAGAAAAAAACAACTGAAAAAAGTTTCAATATGACAGCACAATCCCTATCTGAAAAAAGTTTCAATTTGAGTGAAAAATACCTATTAAGAAAATTATCCGCCATTTGTTACAAATAACGTGGTAAATGAACTTCAGATAAACCATCTAATAAATAGTCCAAACAAAGCCTAAACATTTGGTTTGGATAGGTGAGCCCGTTCTTGAGTTATAAAATTACAAAGAAAAATGGCATTGATTTTTATATTTATAGATAGGCGATGCGTGTTTTACGTCGTTTCTCATTAGTAAACCCATAGGCTTTTTTGTGTACTTTTACATAAAGATAAAAAGTAGAAAGAAAATAGAATAGGTAATTTAAAAAAAAAACATAAATAGATATAGGTAAAAAAATGTAAAAGATCAAGACAATGTTAAAATTATTATTATAATTAAGCTCTTTTTTTTTCTAAGCAAAAACAAAATACCTTTCAATAAGATTCCTTATGAAAACCGATTCCAACCGGAAAAAACCTGCTTCCAAACAGTAAAATAACATTCATGAATATAAATTTAAAAACTTTAAATAAATCACGACGGCAAAAATTTAAAAAGTACAAAAAAAAACTATTTTTGCTGTTGGTATGATCACCGTGACATCTAACTAGGTGATTAAGTTACGCAGCGACTCGCCCGGATTGGTACCATCGCTTTACCTACTTCTGCCGTCCTAAAGTTTTCAACATTGATTCAATTAAATATCACCAAACAACGTTAATAACAACGTTATTTAACTAAAAGAAAATATGGAAGTGTTACCAACGTGTTTGTGCTTGGAATTATATACATATGAGATAAGAATCAGAATCAGAAAAATCTTTATTCACTTTGTGCGCGTCGACATTTTTTTTAAACTACCATCGGATCGGAATCGCGGCCACACACTGAGAAGATCCGGCGAAAGAAACTCAGCGGGCTTGTCTTTTTTCAATAATAATAATTACAATATAAACTAGATTAAAAATATAAATTACAATCTTACTTTAACTTAAATAAAATGTACAACAAATCACATTACAAATTTTAGTGGGAGATTGAAAACTCTATCACCAAGCATGTTCATCTTCAAAATACTCTGAGACCGTATAATAGCCTTTTTGACATAGTTTTGCTTTTAAACATTTTTTAAACTTATTTAAAGGTAGATCTCTAATACCAATGGGCAACTTATTGCAGAAACATACACATTGACCCAAAAAGGATTTACTAATTTTATGGAGACGAGTTTTGTATACGGCTAGATTATTTTTATTTCTCGTATTAATATCGTGAACATCACATTTTTTTGTAAACATACATAGATTTTTTTTAATATACATTAAATTCTCATAAATGTATTGTCGCCTCTGTGGTCTAGCGGTCCGGGTGTTGGACTTGACTGCATGAGGTCCTGGGTTCGAATCCCGGGTCGGCCAACATAAAGAAAATTGGATTTTTCCAATTTTCTAATTAAAAAAAAATGTCAGTCGGGATTGGAAATGTGCCCGGTTGGCGATAGGCTTGCCACCTATCACATTGTGGGACTTAGTGTCTTCGGCTAGTCGTGGGTGCCTTGGTTGTACCTCTGCCTACCTCTTCGGGGATATAGGCGTGAAGATACTAAATGTATTGCGAACTGAAGGTTAAAATATTTATTTCTTTGAATTTTTCTCGGAGAGAATCCCTTACTTTGAGATTATAAAAAGCTCTAATAGCTCTTTTCTGTAATACAAATATGGTATTTATATGTGCAGAATTTCCCCAAAGAAGTATCACATAAGACATTAAACTATGAAAATAGCTAAAATATACTATTCGGGCCGTTTCAACATCTATTAATGTTCTTATTTTTTTTACTGCAAATGCTGCTGAACTAAGCTTATTTGCCAGTTTCTCAATATGAGGGCACCGTTATAATTTATTATCAATTGTGATGCCTACAAAGACAGTGGATTCAACCAGATTTAATACATTTCGTCTTATTACCATTTAAAAGAAGATTGTTAACTGTGAACCTATGTACAACTTTAGATATCGTATTGTTCACTTCGTCATACTTACCTAATTGCCTTTTCACTTTAATATAAGTGAAGTGTCATCCGCAAACAAAACAATATCGTGGGTATCCCTTATGTAATAAGGTAAGTCATTTATATATACAAGTAACAGAAATGGACCAAGAATAGAGCCCTGTGGTACGCCAATCGTAACCGCAGAACCCGAAAAAGTTTTATCATTTATTTTGACCCTCTGAACTCTATTGTTCAAGTATGAGATCATGACATCAAGAGCTTTATTCTTAATTCCGTAATAGCGTAATTTCCTGATCAAAGTATCATGATGAACACAGTCGAAAGCCTTAGAGAGATCACAGAATACACCTAATGCATCACGCGAGTTCTTCCAGGCTTCAAATACGTTTTTTAATAATTCCACCCCTGCATCAACAGTTGAGAAACCTTTGGTTAATCCAAACTGTTTATTATGTAACAATTTGTTAACACTGAAGTGATTTAACATCTGATTAAGTATTAATTTTTCAAATATTTTACTAAGTGTAGGCAAAACTGAAATAGGTTGAAATTTGTTGGGTCAGAAGTGTTACCCGATTTAAATAAAGGCATTACCTTGCTTTGTTTTATTAGATCAAGAAATACACCATTCGATATGCAGCAGTTAAATATAATGGCCAAATGTGGTGCAATATCATAAATTATTGACGCAATCGTTTTAACAGAATGTCCCCACAAGTCTGACGTTTTCTTGGTTTGTAGTGACTTAAAAGCTTTAATTACGTCTTTCGTATCAACATAGGTAAATTCGAAAGCTTTGATACACTCTGATACACATTGTTTCAATATTGATTCGGAAATAATAGAAGATGAGCAAAGAGTTTTAGTTGTTTCAATTGGAATTTGTGTGAAGAATTTTTCAAACTCTTTGGCTATTTTCACATCCTCATCAACACTACATCCATCTATATTTAATTCAAATCCGTCATTAATAATTTGACATTTACCGGTTTCCGTATTTATAATATTCCCCGTGGCCTTGATTTTGTTGTCGGATCTTTTAATAATGTTTTTCAAATACATAGACTTAGCAGTGGAACATACATACTCTTTTAAACAATTTTGAATATACTTTAACATAGTTTTTTAAATTCAATGCTATGGTTTTATGATTTTTCATAATATAAATAAAATAACCGTTTTCTACTTATTAATATACCGGTTGTTGCCCACTTACTCAAACACGCCCGTTTTTCTATACATTTTTTCCTATGTATGAATAATTTATTATGCTCGGTGTCAATTAATTTAAATAACAAATTTAATAATTTATTTGGATCATCGTTATAAGGTAGATTTGGCAATTTTTCTAATACATTATCCCGAAAGTGTTCTAATCGACTAGAATTTATTGTTTACGTTATTAAAAAAAAGAAAAATTGCCAAATCTACCTTGATTTGGCAATTTTTCTAATACATTATCCCGAAAGTGTTCTAATCGACTAGAATTTATTTGATTAAAAGCAATATAATTCTTTTGAGACTTCTCAATTTTCATAGGAAAAATAGCTAATTGACCACAGTGATCAGAATCTAATTCATTTATAACTGAACAGCTAACTGGTGATATATTTGTAAAAATGTTATCTAAGCAAGTAGCACTAGTGGCCGTTAATCTAGTGGGTTCCAAGAATAAATTTTATAAATTATATGATTTAAACATATTGAGAAATCTACAAGACAGGGAAGATTTTTCCAATATATTAATATTAAAGTCTCCACAAATGATAATATTCTTTTTTGAATTTGAAACCTTAAGTAATACCTCTTCCATTGTTTTTTCAAAATCTTCATATGAACCACACGAGGGCCTGTATACACTTAATATAACCAGCTGCCCATACTCAATACAAGCAATCTCAACAACTCGTTCAATAGAAAAATTCACTATGTCCCTACGTTCCCTAAATTTAATATTATTCTTATTAATTATAAGAGAACCACCATGGGTGATATTTTTCCTATTGAATGAGCTACCTATCTGGTGATTCGTGAAGCTGAAAATATATTGATAATCTTTTAACCAGTGTTCAGTAAGACATAACACATCAATATTTTTGTAGTTTATATATAACTCCAACTCTAATTCTTTACCCAAAAAACCTCGTATGTTTTGGTGTACTAAGTTCAATTGAAAAGATTTACTAATTTCAGTACAATTTTTAGAGTTATTTGTAAGGTACGAGGGTGGATCCAAAAGTTCTAAGCCCGACCAAGAAAATGAAAGAAAAGTGGGTCTAAATTTATTTTTATTTTTCGACATAGTCTCCATCTAGCTCAACACACTTCTTCCACCTGACCTGCAACTTGTTTATCCCCTCGAAAAAAAAAAAGATTCCGGAAGGTCCGAAAATTTCGAGCCACCCAAGTGTTTTTTTAAATTTGGAAATAAACGATAATCCGAGGGGACTAAATCCGGCGAATAAGATGGGTGGGGCAGCAATTCGTAGACACAATCATGGATTACAGACATTATTTCAACCGAAGTGTGAACACGTGCATTGTCTTGATGAAACAAAACTTTCTAACGCAACATTCCCGGCCTTTTTTCTTTTATTTCTTCCCGGAGTCTTCGTAGCAGGTTACAATAATAACTAGAATTTATAGTTTGACCTTTCGGTAAATAATCTACAAAAATAATGCCCTTCGCATCCCAAAAAACAGAAGCCATGACTTTGTTAGTCGACAAAACGACTTTAGCCTTTTTCGGTGTAGGAGAGTCTGATCTTTTCCACTGTTTGGATTGTTTTGATTCAGGAGTATGGTGGTGAACCCAGCTTTCATCTATGGTAACAAATCTAGACAAAAAGTCCTCGGGATCAGTCTCAAAAAGTTCCAAACAATCTCGCGAAATTGTGTATCGAACTCGTTTTTGTTCAGCTGAAAGCAACCTCGGGACCCAGCGAGCAGAAACCTTTTGGAACCCCAACGTTATTATGTGTTGCACATGGTCATAACGAATGTTTGTTATCTCAGATATCTTACCAATAGTCAAACGTCGGTCACCCAGTATGAGATCACAAATTTTATCGATGTTTTCTTTCGTGGTAGAGGATGTAGGCCTTCCACTCCTAGGATCATCTTTAATGCTCTCACAACCACGCTTTAACTCAGCTACCCACTTCTTGACACTGGAATACGATGGAGCAGACTCTCCCAAAGTGCTCACCATATCTTGCTGGATGTCTTTTGGTGATAGGCCTTTTTTATTGAGGTACTTAATGACTGCACGGTGTTAAATTTTCTCCATTATTGAAAATTGTGTCAGATTGCTTCAAACAAACAATCACAGAAAATTTATATTGTGCAGTATCGGAATGAAACTGCGCACAATAAATCAATATGACACATACTAACAAATGACGGTAGATTTTATAAAGATGTCATAGCTCCATGTAGGTTAGGCCACGAACTTTTGGATCTACCATCGTAATTTGGTACATTTTCGAATTGGCAACTGTGATTATTTGGAATATTGCAAGAGGTTGACTTTATTGTCTTCACACTTAATTTAAATTATTGGGGAGAAAATCCAAAGTTTGAATTAAAATACTACTAGACTGCTCAATAGATATGTTACATCATACACATACATATGATACATCTGTCGTATTATCATAAGACTGTATGTTAATAATATTTTAGTGTTACTAACTCTTGATTGCAATGTGATGTAATGTTTAAAAATAAAAAGTCACTCACTCGTGCTTTCTGATGACGGTATGCATACATAAGTATAGGTAACCAAATATTTTATATTTTGCAAATACGTGGATTGTATTTCGTCATACAGCTTTTCCTTTATTCATAGACATCAACAAACAACAGCATTAAGTAAGCTCTATCAACCGAGAGATTTAGCTAGGCCGGATCGGAAGTTCGTATGATCAAAAATGTGTACCTACAATTGGAGTAGCACCGTACAAGCTTAGTGTAGCGCAAGCCAATAGACAAGCTAAGGCTATTACTGGAACAAGGTCTCTAAACGGAAACAACAACATATTTGTTCCTTGACTTGCTTATGATCAAGTTTGACTCAAGATTTCACCAACATCTACCCACGTGAAACGCCATATTTTTTGAAGCATTAAAAGACAATCATGGAGATAGATTTTCTGTTAATTAAGCATTGATTTTGAAAAGATCAATTATGATTTTTTTTCTGGTGTCTTCTGTCAAGAATAGCTTTTCAAAGCAGTAGTTAATTATTTTTGACTATAGGTATCATGTAAAAAGTTCTCGTAACATATTTTTACCAATAAATTCTGTTTAACTGTTCCGGCGAACTTCGTTCCACCCGTTTGTTTTGGGGAAAAAATAGAAAGTTTTTCCTAGTTTCCTCGCATTCTAACAGGACAACAAGTAATCTATGCCCGTATCCTGATTCTTAGCTACCTTTCTACCAACTTTCAGTCTAACACGTCTCTCTATCTAAGTTATTGTAGATCTCATCACAAACTTTTACTAAATTAAAAAAAAGAGAATATGACAGTATATCATACAGTAATTGAACCCTTTACCTTTATTTGTCAACGATGCTATGCTGCTTGAGCTAATGACAAAACATGCGTTGAAATTCATTTCAGTTGGCAAATTCAGTTCAATTTCAAATGGCTTAACATGTTACAGTGTCTACAGACGATGTAGTCGTACGTTTATTGCTGAACATTCCTTTTTTTGCTTGCAAACTTATTTGAAAAATGTATGATTATGAGAAATGTATAATTGTAGATTATACCGACTAAAGAAAACCTTTTAAGAACGATTTGTTACTGTTAATATAATAATATTGTGATTTGTGACCGAATATTTTGTAAAATTAATCAACTACGTCGTAGTTAAGTGCCAAAATCCAAATGAATATTTATATGTAGAGAGAGTTCCACCGCGAGCCAATTGTCTTGGCACCCTTTATTGTTTTGTTTACAATGAAATTTCGTTCGAGCATCGGTAAAACAAACAGGAGACTATCCCCGTCTGCATTTCCTCGTGTCTCAGAGTCGCTTACTTTAATGAAACGTACACACTTGATTACAAATTCCAATAATATAATTTCAGTGATGTTGTAATGTTTCATTTTAATTCTGAAATTATTCTTATTTTAATATTATATCCTTCTTTAAAAAAATAATGTATACTGACTTCAATTTCAATATGATGTCGTCCAAGTGAAGTATTTAAGGAATATGTAAAATGCTATTCACTCTTAAAAAAGGTTTATAATACAGCAACATCACTGTAATTAAATAAATATATTAAATAGTTAACAAATAAGAGAGAAGCGACATGGAACATCGTATCAATTGTGGAACTGGTAAACACAAAACTTTCAGAGGTGAATATTATTGGGTATAAAAATATTTAGATATTGCAATGGAGTCTTGAAATATACTGCTTTAAAAAGTTTTCGCAGCCATAATAACATGGTAACATACCAAAAAACCTTTCCACCCAGTACTGCGAATTCATAATGTTTCTGAATGTGATAATATTTTCAATTTTGAAGTGAAACTTCTTTAGAATCGTTGTGATTTCAAAACGGGTGCTATGAAAAAGCGACAGGCAAGAGACACAAATATATATTCATCTCACTCTTTTGCAGGTAAGAGACACAAATATGTATTCATCTCATTCTTTTGTCGATTTACTGAAGTTTCACTTCTGTCGTGTGTGAATCGCACACGCACCTTTTTTTTATTTATTTAAACATAAGATGTAATAAATGCCTTTAAATATTTCAAAATTGTAAGTACATTTGACTACTGAGGTCATTTTCTTAAAATATTATTCCGGTAATATATATTATTGCTTCATATTAAGATGAAATCGTAATACTCATTAAAACATTCAGTCGCATTAACAAACTCTGAGCTAAATCACGATGACAGGTAGAAAAAATATCATTAGCTGAATATATCAAATAATTTACTCGTGCGCTGCCAACCTGTGGCTGGGATCTTAAGACTGTTGCATAGAAAAATAAAATTTGCATAATTGCTTCTATTTCCCTAAAAATCCTGTTCATCTCACCCGTATCGGCGAAGAACTTGGCAGATGTACAACCAGGCCTCAACAACTAACCGAACGTACTGAATCTCACAGTGTGATAAGCGGCAAACCAACTTGTATTTCAAACCGGGCATTTTTTTGATTCCGGGCTACATTGTTTTATTAGAAAATGAAAAAAAAAGCACACTTAAGTTGCTCAAATCGAGAACCCGGTCCTCGTGAAGTCAACCCAATCCTGGCACATTAGATCACAGAGGCGAATAAACAAAATAGACAAAAAGCAACTCCAAACAATTGAAATGCCTTAATTTGAATATACAAAAAATAAACACAATTACTGTTATTTGCGGTTGTCTAATTGACCATGGGAATATTCAAATGAGAAAAATATGTTTATGTCATACGACTATTACTTAACATCTTTCTGGGAATCGAATCTCCCCTTTCCATATCATACACAATCTTCAATATTATCATAGAAACGTGATTATTTGCAACCCTGTTATAAAAAACCTATTTGAAATTAGCATATTTTTAAAGACTATTCTTAAAATTGCATGGGTTTAAACAACCTGTTATGTATGTTTGGCTATAACGTATGCACATCGTTATAATATGTAAATGTTTATATACGAGTATATTTTATGTGTTAAATAAATCAATAATCATTTTAAAGCAGAACAATTATTGTTAAAACGACCACATTTATTTTAACTACGTCCGCGTATGCATTATTAAATATATCTCAAAAACCTCTCATCAGATCTAATTCAATTTTACTGAATTATGGCCTACTTAAAAAAAAAAAAAAACAATCAAAATACATACTTTTCTGATCAAGTAATAGTATGAAAACTAGCAAAAACCCACTTGTTAGACACTTGTTGTTAAAACAATAACAAAAAAGCCAAAAACATACCTACAAATTGACAACCTCCTCCTGTTTGTACGAAGTTGAAAAACAAGCCTGTGAAACAATATTGGAAATAATGTCACATTTTATGAGTCGATTTATCTGTCATTTGCACTTAAAGTGACAAAACGTACCGTATTTTTTTCAAAATAGGGTAAAATTTTGTCACAGCTCGCCTCTTTAACCGTAGTGATGGCGTACCGTCTGTATATATCACGAATTAAGAAAATTTACTTACTTCTCTTCACGAAAAATCCCTAACGGGTTAGCAAGATTTTATCGAGTGCCAAATGTCAAAATCTTTGCACACCTGCCTAGTTTTTTTCACATTTATTATATTTTTCATACAAACACGCCATTTTCGGAGACTCTTGACACCACCCTCGGATAAAAAACCAATCAATTTGATCTAATCCATAATTCATAATTTAATTATTGTTCGAATATAGGCACGTAAATATGTCACAAATTTGACCAACTGGTCACAAATTTTCCTTAGTTTTACAACATCGCATCGATCGCTCTTTTTCTCGAATCTCAGTTTTACGAAATTTGTCAGCGAATTAACATCACAGATTTCCCGTGTCGTTACATTTCGATCGCATTTATCCTACTCTCATCCTTCTTCTGATACAACCAATTCCCATTTCCTTATAGTAAGGTTGGGATAAATTTATATCCAATCTTGCTACACCCTTTTTAAATACCATGTTTGCATTCAAATGTAAGGCTATTTCCTTACAATCATCTGCCATAACTGTGATAAGTTTTTACAGCTCAGATGGTGTGGGGCCCAAAACAACATCATCTGCATAAAACTTGATCACCCATATGCTTTTCCACATTCACTGATCTTAAGATTTGCATGCATTTGTCAAAATACAAGCTGATAAGCAAGCGTGCTGACAACACAAAACCCAGCTACGTGCCAATGTTAACATAAAAGTAATGTGATTTGTTTCCATCCACCCGCACTCACGCTTTCCAATCTAAATACAAAGACTGTAAAGTACGTAAAGGAGATCCGTCCATCCTATAGGCCGAGAAAATGTCCCAGCTATAAACATATCTACCCCCGCAGCCTTACCAAGTTTATAAGCGAAAGATTAATGAAGAGCAGAGTAAAAGTATCTTAGTTTTAAAGCAATTAGCAACAGGTACACCCACAATGAGCAATATGACTCCGCGGAAAAAGATTTAGGGATCTACCCCAAAAAATAAAGTAATTTAATCATTAAAAAAACAAAATAATTATTGCAAAAATACTCATGTCAAACTGTTTCCTTAAGTCAGTCAGTTCCAAGAACGAGAAATTTCATATCAAAAGGAAACGGACTTGCAGTGTAGTAAATGTGTATCTGTTAAAAACAGTCCAGTAAGTATAACTCCCAAAAGCTAAAAAAATGTTAAAGAACGAATTGTGATATTAGGCAACCAGAGAATGCGTGGTTTATCTAGAAAACTCTTATGTAACAACAGGTACTCAATTCAATCTACTGTTATACCAAATGCTAATTCATCTGAGATAATACACACCCTTAAAGATTTTTCAGGATTATGCAGCAAAGATTATGCTATTATAGCAGTTGGCTCCAACGATTGTGATCCATACTAGGTGTTCAAAAATGTTTGTAACACATTAGATAAGTTAAGTAAGTGTAAACAAGTGTTTTTATTAAAAAACTATGCATAACCGATACTTAAATGTAGCACTTCTAAACCATGAATTAAAATTAATAGCTAACCAATATGATAATAATTGTACTTTCTTAGATATAGATAATTGTATAGAACAATATGGACATGTTACATATAAAACATATATTGAGTGTTTGTCCAATAAATTAAAAAATTAAAAAGAGTGTCAGGAATACAAAAATAAATTCTTATCTTTCCTAAAAGTAAAATAATCAAATTAAATAAGCAAAATTTTAATAAAAAAATAGAAAAACTAAATATTACATTTGCGGAATATAAACAAAATTTAGAAAAAACTGTGTTGAGTAGAATAAATACAAGCTTAGCATCTAATAGTTTAAAAAAAGAGACTATACACTATTATTTTAGTTTAAAAAAAGAAACTACTCAAAAACATATAGATAAGAAATTAGTTCCAGATTCTACAGCAAAAAAAAGGTACTATACCCTACTACTTTAGAGAAAAATCAGCTGATAAATCATTAATTTTAACTAGTAATAACCAGTTTTTACATGAATAAATTTAGGTTGCTGCATCAAAATATTGCTGGTGCATTAAAACAACGTGATTATCTTCAAGCCGTTATTAGTGAACTGAGAGACTCTCTAGGTAAAGTACATGTTATTTATCTTTCTGAAACATTTTTAAAGAAAGGTTCTGATCAAAATTTTAAACTTGATGGATACTATACAGCTTCTTATTTCTCACGCAGTAACCAGCGTCGTGGTGGCACCTGTATATTAGTGTGTAGAGAACTTACTTATAAAACTCTAGATTTACAAATACACATGCCATACTCTTTTGAATGCTCTGCTGTTGAGATAATAAACTATAATTTAAAAATAATATGTATATATCGTACTCCAAATGCAAGCATACATATCTTTCTTAATAATTTAGAAATTCTCTTAGAAAATATTATGAAAAATTTAAAAAAAAAATTGTTTTATGTGGAGTGGATAGGCATTTTAGAAAAAAAATACGGAAAATCTGTGGTGTAACGCTCGCTGACCGCATTCGTAACAGTGAGATCCGAGAAAGAGTGGGATTGAAAGAAAGTTTTCTATAAATTTTAATACTCAGAATTGTGTATCTATAGGACATAACTACCCGCGTTAACGGTTTAGAAAGGAATTAAAAATTTCGCCACGGGACTTGAATCCTCAGTAGCTCAATTGGTTACAGCATTCATCGGCTTGAGACGAAAGGTTACAGGTTCAAATCCTGTCTGGGGCGAAATTTTTTCTTTTTTTTTTCTTTCTTTAAAATTTATAGAAAACTTATCCCAAGCACAGGGCAAGTGCTAAAATAAAAATACGTTGCGAGAAACGAAAGTTATGGCCATTCTAAAATGTGAATTTCATCTGTAATGATGAACTCATTTGGTGGGTACTCAGAATTGTGTATCTATAGGACATAACTACCCGCGTTAACGGGTTCGAAAGGAATTAAAAATTTCGCCACGGAACTTGAATCCTCAGTAGCTCAATTGGTTAGAGCATTCGTCGGCTTGAGACGAAAGGTTACAGATTCAAATCCTGTCTGGGGCGAAATTTTTTCTTTCTTTAAAATTTATAGAAAACTTATCACAAGCACAGGGCAAGTGCTAAAATAAAAATACGTTGAAAGAAAGTGTTTTGGTTTTATAATGCGAAAGGGCATGCTCCGCTGGTTCGGTCATGTGGAAAGAATAACAGATGAAAGATTGACAAAGCAGATATACAATGTGAATGTGGATGGATGTAGGTACCCGGGGACACCAAGGCTGACATTTCACGATCAGATCAATCGGATATTATCCGAGGGTGGTGTCAAGAGTCTCCGAAACCGGCGTGTTTGTATGAAAAGGGTTATGAATGTGAAGGAAGCAAGACAGGTTTGTCAGGATCGTGAGGTCTGGCACTTGATACTCTCTGCCTACCTCGTAAGGGACTTGGCGTGAAGATATATAGAAAATAATAATTTATGTCACCACATTTTGAAACCTACTAGGAAACTTGCAATTTAGATAATGTTTGCTCTGACACTCACATTCTTGGTTTATCTGACCATGAAACTGCACAAAGTATACAAGTAGACATAAAGCCAGTTTCATATTGTAAACTAAAGCGTTTGTTTTGGTTTGAAACAAAGCGTCTCTTTGGACAAGAAAATATAAATAAATTTTATAAATGAGACGACGAGAAGTGTCAGGCTTAAAAGCATCTCTTTTAGCATATGATTTCTTCCGTTATGCAATATGGTATTCCTATTTGGGGAAATTCTGTAGAATGTAACGTAGTGGGGATGGCTTAGCTACCACCCAACATTATGTTAACAGAAAAATGAACAAACAAACAGTCAAACTTGCTGTTTGACAGTCAAACAGTCAAAGTTTGGCTGTTGGTAGGGAATCCTATTCAATTGAGGAGTTTAAAATAAAAATCTAAACAAAATTACACTGTATTTAAAATTAAAATGAAAATCAAACGTCTGTGCACTGTACACTATGAAGTTTTCTGCCGGCTAAAGAAAAAGGAAAATAGATGGACGTGGGATACGTCGGTGGCTCTAAAACGGGTCGACGGAGCACGGAGCGCAGCACGGAGGAGAGCACAAAGGGGAGCACGGAGGACCGCTGCTATAGGCCTCAGCGGCTGGAGTAGGGGACCCCTTGGCACCTTCCCTCAGCAGCCAGGAGCAGCAGTAGAAGAGGGCAGCTGGGAAGGTGGCCAGAAAAGTACACCGGCGGGGCAGCTACCGCCGGTTCAGGGTCCTCGGGTCCACCACCGAGAAGCAGGTACCAGGCAGTAGGCACCAGGTAGAAGGCACCAGACAGCAAGCACCAGGTAGCAGGCAGCAGCCAGCAGTTCCTCCGTAACTTCTTCTTATTATTTATTCTGTCGACTTATGCCCGAATTAGAATACCCAGATATAAGGGTATAATATGTGGCCCAGATGGCTGGATCGTCCCCCTTTTATACTGGCTCGACCTGTTCCGGAATTTTCAATTTAAAATTACGCGATCTGATTGGTCGATTTATAATTGACGTCACCTCAACGTCCTCTTTTCTCATAAAAAAGAAATATACTTGACATCTTCAAACTTTCATTAGTGTCATTGAAGATGTCAAATATTGTAAATTTTAGTGTATTTCAGTGATTTAAAACGATTATTGAAGAGAAAAACTGTGAAAAACACAGTAAAAACAGAAACAATAACAATCATAAGGGACACAAGATCAGAAATAGTCAAAAACAGATATTTACAAGGATCGAAAGATGTATGCATTACAAGTAATTAATATGAATAGTAGAACAGAAGATAATAAAACAGAGATATTTACAAGGTTAGTAAGATGTACATATTACAAGGAAATATGTTACAAGAACTAATTAAAATCTTTAGAGTTCAAAAGAAGTATATAGGAGCAATATGTAGTGTTCATCAGTTGCATTCATGTAAGCCACTTTTTAAGTCTCTCGAACTATTGCCTTTACCTTGTTTATATATTCTGGCTGTATGTGTATTTGTAAATAAACATCATCATTTGTTTCAAACAAATGCTGAAGTCCAAGATTTATCACATTTTAGAAATAGTAAGAAACTCCATGTGGCTAACCAAAAACTCAATATTTGCAAAACCAATATACATTGCATGTCGATTCGTGTACACAACCAGATTCCTGATAATCTTAAATCACTGCCATTAAAAAGATTTCAAAACAAGGTATTTGACTTTTTAGTAGATAAGACATATTTTAGTGTTAAAGATTTTCTTGTGGACAAGCATAAATAATATAATGATTGTAATAATAATAATAATTTATTATAATTTCAGAAAGCGGGCTATGTTTAGAAACGATGGTACTACAAGGACGATATGTTATACTACTGGCTGCCAGGGGAGTTTGTTTCGCCGTTTGTTCTCCCGACTGGCTAGGTTTGGAAGGAAACGGTGGTAGTTTACGGTAGACAGGGTTAAATTTATTAATATAATATAATAATAAATATCTCAGGACAAGTCACACAAATAATATATTAAGCTATAATTCAAATTGTAATAAGAATTTTACGAATATTAAGAGATTGTGTATATAATTAAATAATCACTTTCAAAAATATTAAAATATTTGCACATCACAATGTGGTAGAATAAGTTGGAAAATTTAAATAGTTTTCAACACGCAAATTCCGCAAATAAATATATTTTCTTTTTTCTTTTCGTTTCTTACTTCTCCATAAAATACATTCCACGATTTTACTTAGCACGTCATCTGTGATGACAAGAGTACTAACGCTCTTAAATTAATTATATTCATTCTAGAAGCAGACTGACAACCCCGAGACGTTTTCATATCCCGCTAGGAGAAATTGGTCTTTATCTCGAAATTGTTTTCCAACCTTTCTTTCAATTTTACTCTTTTCTTTTGCGCTTCTTTCTCACTAAGCGGTTGGTGTTAACACTTGCAACACCGATACATTTGCTTTGTTTAACTCAGCCATAATATTATTCGATTGCAAACATGATACATTTGTTTCATGAAACATAACCAGCTTTTCTTCTTTCTTTCGATGGAAGCTAGTATCTCCTCATCCCACTCTGCGTCACCGTTCATCGACTTACCTCTATCGTGACATCCACCATGCTGTCTCACAAAACTTTCCAACATTCGTCCACGTCAATATCCGGGAGGCCCACACTTTTCAGCTGTCTAAACAAATTTATAGTTATAAGTAATGTAAAGTAAAGTATCTTCACGACCATATCCACGAAGAGTAGTCAAAGGAACCAGGGCACCCACAGCTACCCAAACACACTAAGTCCTACAATGTGATAGGTAGCAAGCCCAAACCAACCGGGCACGTGCCCGATCCCGAGCAATGTTATTTTTATTAGAATATTGAAAATATATTTTTTGTTGCCCGACTCGGGGATTTATTGTTAGAATAGAATAACTCTTTATTTTGCACCAAAATACATAAAAAATAAATACATTAAAAGAAACTTAAAAACTAAGTGATACACAAAGGCGGCTTATCGCCAAAACAGCGATCTTTTCCGGGCATTATTATTATTATGGAGACATAACAAAATAAATTTTATGCGATGGTGCTCTTAAAACACAAAAACGAAATATAACACATGCAATATCAATTGGAATAAAATTATTTTAAATATAGGAAAAAACAATTAAACAGATTAACTTTAATCGAGTAATATTGAACGTAGAAAGTGTAAAATTTGTGTGGAAAGTGAAATTATTAGTATTTTAAATTTTTTTATTTTTAAAAATTCCAATTAAATACCATATTATGTAAGTAGCTATTGTACTACGGTATGTAGGTACAGATATTAGCTAAACATCTTAATTGAAGAAAAACCGAAGGTCCAGTTTTGAACCGAAAATAATATTATTGTCACAATAACAATAGGAGAATCGTTTTTGCGACGACTTACCCGGACTTGTACCACCGCCTATTCTTCTTCTGCTACTTAACTTGGCGCAGGTAGACCGCTAAAACTGAGTTATGTTTCAATCTTATGTCCTGTGCGTAAATTACTAAAATACACTTCTTTAAGTATGCCGTTAACTTTAACCAGATCTTTATCAAAACATATCACGAAAAAACGATAACAAATCCTCCAAATTGTGCCTTAGTGATCACTTTGCAAACACATATGAACATACAGTTGAAATACGAACTTCCACCTTTTTAAAATCATTTTAAAATAAAGGTAATATTGGCACTATTCATAATCTATTTGTAAATTTTATATAAAACTCACATTTGAGTTTTATATAAAATTTAGAAACTTAGTACAATTAGTTTAGCATCAAAAATTGTCAATTACATTGTAGCTTAACGCTACAATGTAACTGACAATTACAAACGCTTAACAACTTAATACAAAAAAAATCCCATAATTTTACATCACAAGTCGCACTCCTTGAAACCATATATTAAGCCGGGATTTGAACATTCGCATAATACTAAGCTTAACATATCAAATACCGCGAATTCTCAGATGCAAAGTATTCTGCATGTTGCATTTTTGTATAAAATTCTCATTTGCGGAACGATCTCACGAGATTGGCTATTTGCATATCCCTAAACAGAAACACATTTTAATAATTTGCCCGTGACTAATGTTATGTTTATACAGCTACCTGTGTGTTCCCGTCTGTCGGGGACAAATTCAAGAACTGGTTGAAAATATTATTGGAGCCGGTAGGTGGTGTTGGTATACGTTTGTCAACGAATAAAGGCGGTACAAAGTTCGCCGGGTCAGCTAGTAATCATATAATCCGCAAATTGTCATCAATCTACGAAGATAGAATATAAGTAACACTTACAGTGAAATAAAATCAAAACAGTTAATTTGCAAAATTTGTGGGATATTAAGTTATAAGAAAACCCAACTAATCGTAGCAACATATTCTACCACAGAGTGGTAATATAAGCAAATATTTAAGAAAATTGAATTTGTCGGAATTACATTGTATTAAAGTAAGTCGCTGTCTGTTCCTATGTATGTTTAGATTTTTAAAACAACGCAACGGATTTTGATGCGGTTTTTAACAGATAGAGTGATTCAAGAGGACGATTTATATGTAGTTAATAAGGAAATAAATAGGTGTTGTGATCTATTCTGGCGGTGCCATTGACTACATGAGATATCAAATCAAATCAAAAACAGTGTTACTCGGCATAAGATAAGTGCCTAGTTGGCGATAAGTTTGCCACCGATCACATCATGGGACTAAGTGCCTTCGGCTATGGGTACTTCGGTTGTACCTCTGCCCACTTCGTTGAGGATACGTGCAAAAGAAAATGTTAAAGAAACTTACTTCTCATAAAGACATAAAGTATAGTTTGTTCATTTTTTATACAATATGCTATGAACTACATCTGGAGAGGACAAACAATATTTATTATGTCTTAATACATAATCTCAAAAACATAACTTCCCTTACAAATCGGTTAGATAAATGTCTTACATCGCTGTTTCAAAAGTGCCTCGTTTTATTGCACCTGATAAATAATGTGATTGTAGATCTAACTGGTCTCGACAGCTCGCCGTGGAGTTCTACCCCGAGTATTGCATATATTAATGAATATTGACGTATTCAAATTAGCAATATCCTAATGTAAGCACGGAACAAGTGTGTGAATTTCTTTTCCTTGTATTTCCCAAGGAATTGATCTTTTGTAATGATTACTGTTTAATAATCTATTAAATTTCCAGACAGGTGTGAGTTTTGAAAATTTCATGTGATAGAATAAACCTGTGTAACGAGTAAGATGAAATATTTATTTTCATTGCATATACACGTTCATATACTTTCAATATAAATTTGTGAATTCCAGTATAATAGCCTAGCAACATTATTTTAAAGTGGATTTTAAACGACCCCGTCACCCCCAGTGAAATGGTCTAGTAAAGATTTCTGTCTTATTGTTCAAGACATGCAACCAGAAGCAAGGCTCCTCGTTTGTCTAGGCTACCATCCTATTAATATTATAAATGCGAAAGTTTGTAAGTATGGATGTATGGATGTTTGTTACTCTTTCACGCTCGAATGGCTGAACGGATTTGTCTGAAATTTGGAAGACAGATAGATTGTGACCTGGATTAACATATAGGCTATTTTTAATCCAGATCGCACACAGGGTTTCTGTGAAAACGCGGGCGAAGCCGCAGGTAGCAGCTAGTAACAAATAATTAAAAAAATATATTAGACGATCACTATTTGCAACAAATAGCTTTAAAATAAATGAGGCAAGAGACTTAAGATCTTGGGTTTCGACTGACAACGCATCACTAACAAATGTTTTTTTTTTCCTTTTATAAGGAAATCCATCAGATTGTTTGACTACGTGGATGGTTTTTATGGTCTACGCTTTCAATGTTAGCTTTCAATGAACATGAAGCCTCGGATTCGATTGCCAAATCAGGTAACTCATAATCTAAGCGCAGCAAAACTTCAAGGTATTTTGATCTCAATATGTAAATCATCACGTCACACAACAATTAAGTATATTTGTCGATTTCCCTGGGATTTCATCATCAGACCAAGACTTGGTGGCAATGGTAATACTGCGGAAGTTCGCTTTTAAGTAAAAGTATCTTCACGCCCATATCCCCAAAGAGGTAGGCCGACGACTAGCTGAAGACACTAAGTCCCACAATGTGATAGGTGGCAAGCCTAGCGCCAACCGGTCACATTTCCAATCCCGACCAACACTTTTTTATTAGAAAATTGGAAAAATCCAATTTTCTTTTTGTTGGCCGACCCGGGATTCGAACCCGGGACCTCATGCAGTCAAGTCCAACACACCACGAGAGACCACAGATAAATATATAAATAAAAAATATTTAAAAGACGGTTCTGAAATTACGTCAACATCATTAATAATCAATTGTAAACAATCGATTAACGTAAGTACGTTATAAAATATAGGAGTGGATTATATAGCCTCCCTCTTATTTCGAAATCGGTTTAAAACGTGTTATGTCATCATGACAAATATCTTTGCCAAAGATTACCCCGTGTTGGTCCGGATCTGCTGAGTGGAATAGACTATCTGCCTCTCTACCAGGCAGCTCGTAAAAGGCGAGCTCTGGTTAAAATACAGGTCATTAGGTCTTACCCGGGTAGGGATCCACCGCCTTATCTATTCTTGTCGCCATAATGACTGTCATGTTACGGCTCGGGGCGTAGATAAGGTAGGATAAATTTGCACAATAGACCTAACATTTTGTCCGCCACATGACAGCGAAGCACCTGTAACATCTGTGGTATATATAAGCCACTGTTATCTCTTATAATCTTATCTCACAAAAATTCTGCGATTGTAACGTCAGTCCCAATTATTTCTACAATGATTTAGGAAGAAAACCTGATTATTTTGGTGATATAGTTTATGATGTCTATCTATAACCATTACACAAAACAAATTGCTTTTGTATTTTTAGATTACAAATTTTGCAATATTTTCAATGTCTAAATAAAATTAAATTTTACCAATTGCCGAAGATAGAAGTCGTCACAGTAACGATTCCACTAAAAGCAACACGTGAAAGTTGAACACACTGAAGTCTTAATTAAATCGGATTTAATTACAATTTGCAAAGAAATCGAAAAATTCAGGAATTTTACAGTAATGTAAAAACAAAGCCGCAACTACGAAACACCCGAAAGGCGGTTCCTGACTTTGACATATTAATTTAATTAAAGTTCGCAGTTTCAGTGAGTTTTTCGTGGTACAGGCGCTGGAATTACTGACTTCATAGATGCAATTAATCATTGGTTCTACTGACAGCCTGAACAAAGACGGTTACTGCAACTGCATAGGGCTGACGGAGCTCAGTAACAATAAATGGATCACATTTACCTTTAGGTACATTCGTCACATTCTTAGGCACCAGAAAATGTTGAAATTAATAAAATATCAAAGTAATGATATATTGTCAGTTAAAATTATTAAGCGATTTGACTATAACTTAGGTACTTCAAAACGTATGTCAAATAAATGTAAAATGAATAGCGGTCATGACACTGACAGACACATACGCGAAAATTATCTTATGCCCCTTTTTAGTCACCTGCATTTATTTTTTTAAATTATGTTTTCATTGTACAGAATTTACTCTTCTGCAGTTGTATGAAAAGTATAGACACTTGTATATAGTAGTTGAGCCGACAGTTGTCGTGTATCTTTTTTTTTCTACGAACCTTCTCCTGACAATAAAAAAGTTCACGCATATTTGCGCATGAAAAATAAAACTAGTTTTTTTTAATTTTTTTATTTGCTTAATATGTGTCATTAATTTATCATTCAAACCATATTGACATATTCTGATAAATTGTGGTGTTAAATATTTGAATAGATAAATTATTTATATTTTTTTCACAAATTTCAGAACGTAACAACAATTTTAAATTGTAATGTAAGTTGAATCCTACCTGCTGTAAATTACCAACGCTTATTACGATGACGTTTACTACGTTATTAATAATTATCCTCTCGCGTAAATAGGCACAGGTTGCTTTACCAATCAAACAAAATAGAAAAATAGCAAGCACTGAGGTTAGATGGCAAGAAAAAGCTCAATATTACGGGTAAAGCCATCGAAGGGCTAGACCAGCTTATAAAACCACACGATGCAATGTAATTCAAATTAATGTTCCAAATGTAAATTACCTTTCGTTTGCGTTAGTCACAAGTTTAGCAAACAAATGTATCATGTATGGACGCGTCAAGATCAATCATGAATCATAACATCTGAATTCATTTCAGTGCCATTTAAGTCTTTTGGAAGTGCGTGAGCGCAATTCATGACATCGGCGGCAAATATTTCATCACTTTTCGAGAACGTGGGTGTTTGTTTGGCAGATATTACACATTGGTCGGATAAAATTTCGTTCTTAGAATAAATAAATCCGTATTTTTTTATTGTCAGACATTTTGTCCAACTTTTAGAAAAAGATGACTTTCTCAATTCAACTACACGTTTTTTAATGTCTTACTTCGTCAGAACTCTATATTGTATGTGCCAATTTAAAAGTTTTTTATCATGTTCTTTTCTTTAACTCGTGTACTGGATGTGCTCGTAAATTTTGTTGTATGTGAATAAACAATAATAAATTGAAATTAAAATTGGATTTTTCTGCAGTTTACTGTGTTTATACTGTTATTAATTGGTATTGAATTATACAGTATTGAAAAATTAAACAGGTAGTTTAATTTATGACAATATTTATTGCGCTTTTAACTATTTGCGTTGGCAAAGTGATACTATTTCTACCATAAGTTTACTGTCATCAGGACAATAATAGATAAAGAGCTGAATAATTAAATTACTAACCCGAATTTCATGCATTTTTAAATACAAAAATTAAATTCTTCGAGAATTGAATTTTTGTATTTTGAAGTGAAAACTTCTTTAGCGGCGTTGCGTACTTTTTTTGGATTGGGTAAAAACTTCTTAACTCGCGTCAGGACACGACGTGACCTGATCGAAAATTCTTAAGACTGCGCAGGGCGCTTGCGCGAATGTTCGTGTTGTCATATTTGTGTACAATAGCGCAATAAATGAATATTGTATTTATATTCTACCACATAAATGATAGTACTTTGACACTGATAATTAAAGCAATTTGTGTAAAATTATTCCCTAACCAATCCAAAATATCAAATATGCACAACGTTAATATTCAAGTTTTCACTTCTTCCGGCACTCCCGGCGTGCAAACCGTCGTTTTTTTGTAATTTAAGCTATTGAAACTATCAATATATGAATAAAAATTTTGCAATACAACTATGTAATTAATCCTCTTCCTTAAATGATCCTCCGAGGATTTAGCTTTTGTATTTATTTTAATTTAAACTGTTGTATATTATATTGTTGTATGAATTGTTTCATTATTAAAAAGTCTTGTTAAACAGAAAAATATCAACATTTTGCAATACAGCTATGTGACTAAAATCGTTTCATTATATACTAGCTGGAAATCGTGGCTTTACCTTCCTCCTACTTATAATTACATTTTCGCCAACGTTTATCTCACTAAGAAACTATTTCATGTGTAATGTTGCCAAGACGAGTACATAAGGTTCCAAATTTCAAAAAGTTATTATGTGGCATGTAGAAAAAAGCTCCTAACTCAAATCCAAACAAACTTTATACCTTTGACAAAATGCATGGATTAGCCGTTTCCTACTGTCATATGGGCGTCAGGTGAAAATAGTTCTTACAACGTCGAAATCTGGAGTTGTTAGATGTATTAATACCTGTTCAATGAAATAAATGATCATTACTACATTATTATTCTAACATATAGCTTATTATTAAATCAAAATTTAAATACTCCATGGCTTAAGTTGTCACTGTAGTCTTTACTAAAATACATTGTAATGCAGACCTTGTAATAGTTTAAATTATGTTTTTTAATAAGACGGCTTAGGCATAAGAGCCATGTAATAGAAAATTTAGTTTTTTAATGTCTCGATACTCAAACAGCTGAAGCTGGAGAAGACACAGCGTCTGTCTGCGAACTGCCTGCAACGCATAATGCAGTACTTCGGCCACGTTGCACGCAGAGATGGCAACAATTTGGAGCGTCTGATAGTGACAGGGAAGGTGGAGGGGAAAAGACCTGGAGGACGAAGTCCCAATCGGTGGTCGAACCAAATCTCCAAACAGCTGGAGATCCCGTCAGCGCTGCGTTCCACCAAGCGACGGAACGTAACCGATGGAAGCAGCTGGTAGACAGGATCAAAAGGAGTCAAGATCCTCAGCAGTGAGGCAATCGACTAAAGAGAGAGAGAGAGAGAGAGAAAATGAATCTAAACATTACGTCCGCGTCCTGAAAAAATCTTTGTTCGATATATGTAATTCCCAAAAAGTTATGAGGGTTAAAACAAACGATGACATGCCTCGAGAAAAGATAGTTACTTCCAATAACGCACGATAGCGCCCCGCCAAAAATATAAAAGTTTACATTTAAAGTCGCTTCCTCCACCAAGTGTTCCACAATCTGATTCGACTGTGTAGTTTAGCCGTGGCAGCACAGCATATGCAAAATTGAAGTATTATAGCATAGCCGAAGTAAGGAACATCAACTAATACTGTAATACAAGTAATAATGTATATCTTCAAGCCTGTATATCCGCAGAAATACGACCGGGACACAGGGATCAGCCGGAGGTACTAGGTAGTCTTATAATGTGATAGATGACAAAATTACTGTCATATAAGTCAGTTTTAAGTGTAAATTTCACTAACTTTATAAATAGTTATGTATGTTTAGGTGTATATATCGGCAGTACCGATTTTAATGAATTTTAGCATACAAATAGATTAGATATTGTTAAGAATCTGGGCTATATTTTTCCTGACATTTCAATAGCTTTCCGCAGGAGTGTTATGTACATAATTTTTCGGCGAGCTACAGCTCTACACAAAGAAAGTTACCGATGCGTTGCTAACTTTAAAAAGTATGCACTCTTCACAATATCCCATTTCTCTATTTTGAAATCAGATGGTTCAGGAAACCCTAAAAATATCCAAATTTTAGTGAAATCGCCAACCCTAGAACTGTAAACAAAGCGACAGTACGAAACCTTAACACAATAGCTTGCATCAGGGTTGGCGCGAATTAATAGCCGCCGCCGTAAGCCATGTTTAATGAATATTGCAGCCAAATGCGAGTTGACTGATAGTTGCATACAATCATACAGCGCAGTTTGTTGCCGTGTATATTATGGCGCGCTAAATCTAAGTGATATTACTAGCAAATAAATTGCACGACTCGGGTGGCAAAGTTGTTTTTTGTAGGATAAGATAGCGAACAAGGCTGCCCTCATGCCGATGGTAAGAGACACCTGAAGACTGTGACAATCGTACATGTAACTGATGCATCGCTGTCCTGTGGCTAGGCTAACATACAAATCTGCCGGTTGCCCAATGCTCTGGATCCAGACCGAAACACGACAGTACCAAACACTGTCGTCGTGACGGCGGAATAGGTAAGAAGGTGGCAAAAGCTTGTGGGTATCAGTGGTTTTATTGATAATGACCAATTTATTACCTCTCACATTAGAGGAAGCTTGTGGATGTATATACGTGTGTTTTACTATAGCGCCTAAACTGTTACGATTTTTATAATAGCTTACTAAATTAATTTGTTTTTGTGATCCGCGTGTAAAGTTAACATCAAAGTGAGAAAGAAACAGTACTATATATGCAAAATTCAAAAGAAAGGCTCTAAGATTGTTTCCGCCTTACAGTGAGAAGGTCCACTGATAGAAACTCGGCTTACTTAGCCTGCCTAAACCAACTGCCAATATTTTTTTCCACAACTTGGTTCCAGATTCCTTTTATACAAAATATGTTTAGTTAGTTAGTTTAGTGGCTTACCGTCACAAACACCGTGACATCGTACTAAGTGGTAGAGTCTCGCAGCGACTCGCCCGGATTGGTACCACCGCCTTACCTATTCCTGGTAACGTCATGATGTGTTCCGGTTTGGAGGGTAAGGTAGCCGATAAACTTACTTTTGCTTAAGGCCTAACATCCCGGCCTTAGATTGGCAACGCACCATTACCACCTTTGGTGTCTCTAGGCGTGAATTTCTTACCATCAGGAAATCCGTCTGCTTGTTTGCCTTCCATTATCATAAAAAAAACAAAGCAGTTGAACTTTGAAAGGTCGGTTTCCTTATCCTTAACATCGTGACTCGGCCGGGTAAGTCCCCTCGCTTTTAACTTCTTGCCGCTATAATGCCAGTGCTCACCACTGTCGACTTCCAGTTTTTAAAGAATAAAACCTGCAAAATTTTCTCAGCTCGGCTCACTATTACCATCCCTAATGTCTAAACGCAACATTTCTTGCCATCAGAAAATCCGTCTGTTTGTTTGAGTTTCAGTCCCGTGAAAGGATCACTCCATCCCCTAAATAATTCGTCCACTCGCCTAACTAAACTATTGTAACCAAACTGACAATAGTATCATCACAATACCGGTGGTGCGAGACATGGCACAGGACAGACAAAAAATAACGCAAAAAAGCCAAATCACTTGAACACCTGCGATTGAGTTTCCAATACCGGGGCGAACTGATCGATTAGTTGCGAAGTGCAAATTTCATTACTCCAATATAATATTTATACTATTTGATATAAAGACTAATTTCGTAAACCCGAATCGGTGGAGTAAAGAAAGGTTTATGTAAAATATGCGAATCACTATCTATTAATTTTACTATTCAAATGATATTGGTGATTGCGTCATCAGTGGCTTATTACACAATGGTATGTGACGCGTACGTTTTTTTAATTTTGGAAGAATACCTGTTTACTGTCGAAATGAGTTATGGTGTAAAGTGTCTAGCTTCTATAGCTAATGATGGGTTAACACTTAAAAGCTAAAGCGACAAAGGTTTTTTTAACTACCTGTGTGTTCCTGGTTGCCACTAGGTAAGTACTAAAATTTTAAGTAGCTTAGGTAAGGCACAGTGCCTATTCAAACGAGTTGTCACTATATTATAGCAGCAACACACCATCACAGTTTTAATGACCATTAAACTGGCGACTGCTTCTTACAATTATTGTCCGTTATATTATATATATCCCGTTGGTTTAGATATGTTGATGAAATACTCATACAACACAATGAATGTGAATGATGCTAGACACTTATTTTTAAACTTATAATAAACTAGTTCTTGCCCTCGGCGTTGCATGCGTAGTCCCACAGGAACATTGTTTCGGGATAAAAACTATTCTATGTGTTAATTCAAGTTACATGATAATCGGTTCAGCAGTTTTTGTGCGAAGGAGTAACAAACAAGCAAACATACAAACGTTTGAATTTATAATATTAATAGGATTTCATTGCTCGCTATTACTTTCTTTGCGATTACTCACTACGATTAACAGCACTGGCACTGCACTATTCTGTCACCATAACGTTAATGTTTGTTACTATTGTGTTATTACTGTGTTTTAATTTCGGGGTATAGTAGTCAGTTACCTTAACCACCGAAGTGGCTTAGCACCCCGGCATCAGATTGGTATCGCACTTCTAATATATTTGGGGATAGACATAAATGCATAAACTTGGTGATAGGCAGCATGTGTTTTTACCGTAAAGAAATCCGCTTGTTTGTTTGCCTTCCAAACGCCATAAACCATAAAAAATGAAGTAAAAATACGAGTAAATATGAGCCAATATTAAAATCTTGTAATATGTTTAGATATAAATGTTATCTAGTTTTCCACATTTCCCAGCGAGCCCGCATGCGCATGAATCACGTGTAACAAAGACGACCTTCGGCTTAATGCAATGCAATGACAGAAATATTACGCTTATGTCCAACCCGCGGCGACCTTGCACCAGTATGCAGTATTCAAGAATTAATCTCAATACCGTTCCAGCACGTGTCTCTGCCTTCTGCTTACATGTTTAATGTCCAGTAGGACGTAGGTCATGGCTGAAATCTCCTTGTGGCACACTGCAATTCATAAAAAAAAACATTTTTGTAGGAAAACAAATAGACGTTTGATGCTATATACTGGCTGATTGACGTTATGACGCTGACGAAAGGGATTTCAAGCCTCTACCGTCAGCTTAGTATAGTTTTATCATTTAAGCTCCAACACGACAATAGCGAGACAAGACTGTCATCGACTTCGTGACGTTGACTAAGTAACGAGTTTAGTTGTAGAGAAATCGGTATTATTGCCTTACGTACTAAGTCGGTTAGTTGGTTGCCACTGACTTTATGGTTAGGTATCTAATTTGAGAGTAAAGTGGAATAACATCATATATACTTCACACTTAAACTTATATCTTCAGATTGAGCAACGCAACCACATATTCAGCTTATTGTTTTTTTTATCAACACAAAAATTGTTGCCTAAGTGGCAAAAACTTTTCGTCACAGTTTTTCAGCAACCAGAGAAAAATTGAAATGGACCTCTAGCTGACGTTGCCATATCGGTTGAAGTATTGTTGAATATTAAATGGAATCATTATTAATTCCGAGGATTTATCGCAGTGATGTTGTGGTCCTTTACAGGTTCGCACGAAGCTGGTTGACTATACTTTCACGAAAACATTTTAAACGCATACTTATTACAGATATGTTGAAACAATAAACACCATAAACTTAATATTAATGTAAAGGAAACACGTAATAATAATGTTACCACTCCTTCGTGTATCTAATGTAGAGTCATTCAACTAATAGCCCAATAATATATGCTAATTGCATGTAAAAGCGTGGAAGACAACGGCTATTATGAATCATAAATAATCCACTTTAAATGGTACATTAGTGTTTGTAATGACGTGCACCGAGGCTTTGGTTAACTTATGATAGATACTATTTGCTGAAATATTGCCATATTAAAGAAATGTTTTTGACTTTTTAAGCAACTTAAAAACGAAGGAGGTTATTAATTAGTCTATAAGTTTTTTCTATGTTTGTAATGCGGTTACTCTGTTCGCCCACAAAGTCTAGTGAACTTGAAGAAATCGCAATGCTAGAAATACTTAGTTACTAAAAAAATCAGACAATAGCAAATGATGGTACTTTTTCGTATTGAGTGAGATCCAGCAAGTGTTTTACATCTTATAGATACTTGTTACTACAGTTGCTTAGTAGTAAGTTTTTGTAGCAGTAAAGTTGTTGTTAGTTTATTTATATTATAGAAAATATTTGTGTCAGTAATATCTTCAAATTAAAAACATCTGATAACTTCCGACAAAACTTGTATAATGTAATGTATCTAAGAACTATCTCGATCACCTCAGGATGGAACTCAAGATGATAAGAATTTCCAAGAAGTTGAATACAACTTCATATTTTTGAAGTCAGCTAAAAATTAAGGAGAATGCTAATTTAATAGAAGGTATTCAATTCAGATCAATATTTTTATTGCACCTAATATATACATAAGATAGTCATTTACATTTAATTTTGTCAACAATACATTTTTTTTGCTTAAATACAAATGTATATTATGTATAATCTAGATACATGATGTGATTTTTTAGAAAACAACAACACAAAAATGTTAGTTGTAGATTCCCAAAACAATAACATTTTTTTAAATAAAATGCGAATAGTATGCGGAAACGTTACGTACAATTTTAGATAAAGGTGATTAACAGAATCGTTTATACCCGTTTATATTATAGAGTAGTAACATAAACTTATTTGAATTTGACGCAAAAGTAACTTAAAGGTCAGATATATCAATTTACATTTATTCAACCAATTTATTGTAAACTTTTATTAACATTATATAGAAGTTTCTATTACTCGTACATACTTCTTAATAGAGGGAAGGCTTATTTATTCTTATTATTATAACTAGGTGTGAAAGGTAAAAGATTAATAGTTGGAATAATTGTGTAACAATATAACTGCTTTCGCGGCCTCTACCGTTCTTGTTACCGTAACGTATGGGCTTGCCCTAACCTATAAACCCTTACATGCAACTTGATTATGTCAGCTTTCCAACAAAAAAAATCGGATGAAATCGATCGATCTGTTTAAAAGTTAGAATGCCACAGGCACGCACACACACAGACACGCCCAACTTATAAGATACTTACCTCTTTTTTGTCGGGGTTTAAATACTTGAAGCATAACATCCCAGGTATAAAATTAAATCGCACTATTTACATGCGAAAAATTTCGTTTAATTATTCTCCCTCTCATTAGGAAATCTGTCTGCTTGCTGTCTGCCATTTTTCTGCCCTACGCCATATAAAAAGCTTGGCACTTCGACTTTACGTTAAAACTTAGGTATCTCATTTTACATTTAATTACAGCTACATTTCAGTGAATCAGAACATATTTCTAGGTAATATAAGCCAGTCAATGAACTTGTAAACAAAGGAAGCTTATCAAAATATTTCTCCATACCGATTAACGATGCACTATGTCGCCATCAACTAATAACGGACCGTTACAAAGAAGTTTTAATAAAATTTGACAGCCTGCACGCCTTATCTATGAAAAGCGTGTGGCTTAAATCAGAAGCGATGTTATATCGCACGTTATTCCATCCGAATAACTTCGTAAAATTGTTGCTTGTTTTTTTTTGATATCATGATTAAGAGACATTGATATGAACAAAAAATATAAGAAATATTTCGTATATTTTAATTTATGACAATATTCTCATTATTTGTTATTATGTGTAATGCATACTTTTGTTTTTTTTATGTAAGAGGTTAGTGAAGAAGCACACTGGTGGTAAGTGACAACCATGGTCTATAGTCACAGTATTTTGGCGATAGATATGCCCGAAGAAACTGCCCACGAACATGTCTGTCTAGTAAATTATTATGGTTATTAAGTAGAACTTAATAACCATCTCGATAACCTCAGTTTAAGAAGAAATCTTCAACCAATTTTGGCTCTCCTATTCCTTAGAGGCGATCTTATTCATTATGCATTGTACCGAGTTCATGGAAGACCCCTTTAGTAACGCCCGCTATAGGCCCGAGCCCTAAAAACCCGTCCAATTATCGGCCAATAGCCATAACTTCTTTGTTCTTCAAAGTCATGGAATCGATAACAAACTGCCAGCTCTGAAGGTACCTAGAGGAGAATCAGCTGTTAACTGATCGACAATACGGTTTTCGTTGTAGTAGTTTAGCTGGTGAGTTAGCTTCAGCTTTCAGTTTACTTAACACATCGATCGATGAGTGCAAGCAATTGAAAGCAAGGGCTCTCCCTAGTTAGTTTGGACCCCTGTTAGTCCCTGTTAGTTTGGACGTAGCGAAAGCGATTGATCGGGTGTGGCACAAGGTGATCCTATCAAAGCTTCCTTTTTACGGTTTTACTGACAAATTATGTAACTAGGTCATTTGTTTTTTGGCAAAGCATAGCATTAAGATCATTGTTGATGGTACTTACTAGGAGTCCAAGCTTGCCATTGCTGGTGCTCCCCAAGACTGCATGCATTCTCCCAAATTATTTCTTCTGCAAATCTATGACATGTTGCAAGTTAGTGACACTGATTGCTATACAGACGACACTACTGGGGAAGCCTTATTCTTTCACTACCATGAACATGTCAACAAAAGCGTGATCCAATTTGTGTTTGAAGTATTTTGTCTGAAATTTCATGTTGGGGCTAGCAAAATCTTAACCCTAAAAATACCCAAATATGCGTATTTTCTGCTAAAAAGACTCCCTCTGTCGTATCTCCTCGATTCGTAAGTCTTTCATAATTGCTACATTCTGCATTGGTATACTTGGCGTTGATATTTCGAGTGATTTTCAGTTTCGAGGTCATCTGAAGGAGAAAGTTAAAAAGCTTTTAAGAAACTTGGTGTGCTTAGTAAATCGAGACAGAACTTCAAGCTGACCCATCGCTTGCAACTTTCGAAGAGCAGATTCAGCCTTACATGTAATACTGTTACTGTACCCTTTTGACTGCATCCAACGTAGGGCGTCTTGAATTGTCAATAGCCGGGCAATTACCAATCGGTTTGATTCTTTGGCGTTGCGTAGAGATGTTAGGTCACCTACTATTTTCTACAGCATATATTATGGGGAATACTCTGTGGAGTTGTTTGATTTTATTCCTGTCGCTGCGTTTCACCTTCGGAGTTTAAGGTTTCACGCACATCACAACCGCAATCTACAACCGTGCCATTCAGAAGTCATTTCGTACCCCGCACAACACCTTTGTGAAACCATTTATTAGGCCAGTACTTTAAAACGAATACGACTTAGGAACCTTTAAGAAAACAGCGTACTTATTTCCTAAAGGTTGGCAATGCATCTGTGATATGGATTCTGGTATTGCGGATGTTCGTGGGCAGCTATGATCTTTTTCCTTCAAATGACCCACTTGCTGGTTTGTCTCCTTTTTTATTTATAAAACGAAAATAAAACAAATTGATCTTTTGATTAAAAAATAATGATACCACAAGTAGACGGACATATACATACAAAAACTACTAAAAGTATAAAAACTTGTAATATCCCTCTTTAGCCATTGGAGGCTAAAAACTTGTTTGCTGTTTAATTTTCTAACCCGTTGACGTCTATCCCAAACACCACATCCGAATGCTTTATCTTTGACAAACAGTTGGTATATTTCAACTCATTTGTGAACACTTCACATCTTTCGTCATTATTCATTGCTGATAAGTGCGATCTTTTGTTTCGTATGACAAACAAACTAAACAAGCTTCAGTGCTTTAGCTAGTATCGGTCAATGTTATAGTTATGGTGTTTTTATTATAATCGCTGTTTCTAAAATTTTACAATGTTGTTAAGCTAAAGATGAAAGCTTAAAAGGCGCGATAGTCTTGACTACTAGACAAGGAACTGAATTTGACTTTTCACTCATTTTCAGGCTGGCCTGGGCATTTCCTGAAAAATTACGTCGAATGCGCAAGTTACGTGACGTTATTCCACCGTAGGTGCGAAATATGCATTGATAGAAGTGAACATTTCTAACTATTGTGACATATACCTATGTGCTCGTAATTTGTGGTGCCTACATTTTATGGCCCTTGAATGAAAAAAAAAATAATATATTGTGTTATGTCTTTTGTATGATACCAAAGCATACAAGTGCACGGCTTTTATGATGGTAAGCCGCTATGGTGTGCTATAGGCAACATATTATATGTTATAGGGTCTTATGGTTGAGGTGTGAAACTATGTGCGTAATTCTATTGGCTTTAATACCTTCCGGGCCGAAATGATACGCTCGCTATCATCGCTATGGCGGCAGGAATACGCAAGGCGGTGGAACATATCCGGGCAAGTTGTGTTGTGGGTAGTGACATATTTTATCCACAGATTTTCTATCTTTACACATCTATACGCCCCTATCCCGTAGGACATAGGAAGAGGCACTACCCTGATACCCACGAATAGCCGACGGCACTAAGTAACACAACATGATAGGTTGCAAACCTATTGCCAAGTGGGCATTGGATATGTCAATCACGAGTAACTTTGTTTTTACTAGAAAATTTAAAAAAATACATTTTTTTATTACCATCCAAGTCCAAGTCCAACATCGGACCGCTAAACCACAGCGGCAACCATCTATAGCAATACGGGGAACATGATCAATAACGCGGGTAGTGACTATAGAAAATAAAATTTTGTTCTCAAATATGAATTTCATGGTAAGGTTGATACCAACGGGTGAACGTTCTATCTTTCCATCAGTAGAGTTGCTTGTTTGTTCGCTTTCTACATAATAAACGTAAACATATACATTTTATTATTTAAAAGACACTTCTACATCCACCGACTAGCTCACCTTGCAAATTTCGTTTACTTGAGACTGGATACTTTCAGCCTACA
Organism: Calephelis virginiensis; assembly: GCA_002245475.1. Taxonomy (NCBI): domain Eukaryota; kingdom Metazoa; phylum Arthropoda; class Insecta; order Lepidoptera; family Riodinidae; genus Calephelis; species Calephelis virginiensis. Next base: position 36,069 of record NJDC01001249.1, read on the forward strand.
ATTCAGAGGAAACGTAACGTGCAGAAGACCTGTACGTCAAAATAATTCTTTAAATTACAGATGTTATTTGGTCACTTTATACTGAGTTGTTGATGTATCAGTAATTTCTAATTTAATAAATAATAAATAGATCTTTGAAAAAATGGCGAGACAATCTGTTCAAAACCTACTACACATCATAGAACGAATAATTAATTGTAGCCCAATTAACATTTTAAACTTTACTCCCTCACACGGGAACCCCTTTACTGAACGGGATAAAAGTACTTAAAACTATCCTGTAACATAACCTTCATTGAATCTACCAACCAAATATTGTTATCGATCGATTCAGTAGATTCGGCATGAATCGCAGTCATGATTCAGACAGACAGACAGACAACAACTATAAAAATGCTAAAAATGTGTGATATTGTCCATTTTTATTCGCCAGTATCTGAAAAAAAAAGTATCTCCACGCCCATATCCCCGAAGAGGTAGGCAGAGGCACAACCAGGGCACCCACGATTAGCCGAAGATACTAAGTCCCCTACAATGTGATAGGTGGCAAGCCTATCGCCAACCGGGCACATATCCTATCCCGAACAACATTTTTTTTATTAGAAAATTTGGAAAAACCCAATTTTCTTTTTGTTGCCCGACCCGGGATTCGAACCCGGGACCTCATGCAGTCAAGTCCAACAATTGAACCGCTAGACCACAGAGGCCACAGAGTATCTGTTTTTTTAAATATCTTTAATGAACAAAATTCACTCTGCTACTATTTTATAACTACAGATATTGCAATAAAACTAGTATAACAGCTTAAAATTTTATAAAATTAAGAATTTTCAATCAAAAATGTTAATATATACTGCAACAAAATATATTAACTTTATACAAAGCCGTATTTAAGGTTGTAATATACCAAGTTTTATTAGAAAGTAACCATTACAACGTCCAATAAAGCAGTCGCTTCATCACTCACGCATTAAAAACCAAATATAATGAGTAACATTGTATTTTTAACGTCGATATGGAAGTTAACGTCTCCAGCTACTGATTTATTGTGGAAGGTAATCTGTGTGCGTTTACTTTACTGCCTTACTCATTTTCAGTGTGTGTATTTTAGTTATAGCGTCTTTGATATTATGGTGTCAGATAATACGTTACGCAATTTTTAAAATAATTTAGTGTGCTTTTTCGCAAAACTCTTTATTTAGACCTTTATGCTACACTTTAGCCAACGGGCTGTATCTGTGACATCTCAAATTTTTAACCAATGGATCAGTTTTGATGCAGATACGTTTGTATGAAAGCTGACGTGATCGAAATGGTTCTAAGCTTCTAAGTTTCTTAGCGAGAAGATTTTGTGAGGGTTTTATTTATTTTAGAGTTAAGAGGTTCAGTATATGGAGGTTAGTACTGACGGTATCTAAATAAAAATTCTTAGTTGCTAAATCAAAACGAAGTGATACCCATTGATATTTTTTTACTAACAATAACAATAGGTAACAATGACCTAAAATAGGTCATTATTACCTATTCAATTGAAGAGTAACATCAAAATAAAATTTGATGTCAAATATGTCACATACACAAATACACATCCTCATGTGTGGATAATTTTAATATTTAAACTGTAAAAATAACATAGAAAACAGATTGTTAAAATTCAACATAACTTTGAAAATGATTAATTATTAAACATTAAGTGGGAGCATCTTAGGAGTTAACATATTTCATTATTTATACAGGATACTACGTCAGTCAGTGACCACAGCCTAAGCAACTAGGCCGAAATATCCATAAATAAAATAACATATATCGTGAGTATCCCATATAAATAATTAAAAATGTCAATAATACGCAAGTTGGCACTAGGATATAAAAGAATCTGCCTTTGCTAAGCATTTATTGGAAAAGAGTCATAGTTTTGACTCAACATGCAACTTCGAATTGCTTTATTTTTGTAGCAAAAGGCAGTAAACAGAATTTCTAGAAGCGCTAGTAATAAATAGATTTATGAAATCCCATTTCATCAAGAGTTGCCGACTATGAAAAGTATAGATTCTACAATATACATTACCATTAATACATACATCATAATGTGATTACGGCGAGGCCCCTGTAACACGCAGGCAACATCATGGAAGGCGTCGCGATCCTTGCACACCTGTCCAGCTTCCTCCATATTCAATTCTTGAATACAACTAGTCAAAGACCGTAAGTCCCATAATGTGATATCGTTTCGTATCAAATCCAATCACGAAAACGTATTTTTTATTAGAAAATACCTTCTTTTTTTAGTTGTCCGACCCAATGATCGAAACCAAAGATCCATGGAGACCTCTAAAAGTCAAGTCCGACGTCGTTAGACCACAGAAGCAATAAACCTCCCCTCCTCTTAGTACCTACATACATTCACATTTGCATTATAATTTATATTTGCTTTGACAATAATCTTTCATCTGCTGTTCTTTCAGCATGACCAAACCAACGTAGCATGCTCTTTCCCATTTTTAAATCAATGTCACATTTTAATCTTGCTGGCCACATTAGTGCGCTCTCTTTTCGTCCGCAGTTTTATAGTTTTTCTCTGACATACCCAACTCACGCTTCCATAAAGTAGGTAATAAAGGACAAATAGATTAATAAGCTAGTATGGAATTTGTTGTTTTTGTGGGATCCACAGGGAAACAAGCAGACCTATTTTCTGTATATTCCGATTTAACATGCAACCCGTACTAATTTACTGTGCACCTTGCGCTAAGACGAAATTTGTCATTTCATTTTTCATTAATTTATCATTTCTTATGTGGATAGAAGATATTTTTGATAATAGTAACAAACGTGCTATCACTACCGAGCAGTTGCATCGAATGCGGGGCGCCGCGCGGGGCAGCTGCGGGAGAGGGGTCGCATTCCAACGGAGAGCATAGTTGCTCCGTACGAGTTGTAAATACCAAAGGTGTGTTGCCAAAACCTCATGCATAATTTGATTAAGTAGCTAAAATTTGTAACATGCTACACGTTGATGATGTGTAAAGGTTTTTTGATGTGCTGTGCTAAAATAGACGCCTATGGCGCAAAGGCAGAGGACTCTACCACCAGGTCTGGCGCACCAGCGCAATGACAATTTCGAATAGAATCGACTTAACTACAAGGTGCGTAAGTACGCAAATTATTTGTTTCTGAAAAATATTTGTTTTCAAAGCAAATAAGATAATCTATAGATAAATATCAAGGATTTCTCGTATATGACAAATTATTTAAAAAATAGCACTAAAACTAAACATTATTAATAATTTAATAAAAACTCTATATTTGTTAAGAGCCAACTCGATCCACTTTGAAACTAGATAATCCGCATTGACGTATCGGTAGGTCCATTTGTTCAGAAGTTATAATGCCACATATAGATTTAAACACACATATACACAGATTCAAAACACATAGAGAAACTTATGACATCCCTCTTTTTGTCGGGGGATAAATAGAATAGTAATCAAAAGTAATTAGTAAATCTTATCTATGATTTGCTATGAGCATGGTTTCCCTGCCTGAAAGTCAGTGAAGCCGGTGAAATGATTTACTCAAAAAGGCGCATCATTCAAGCTTTAGGTTGGTAACGCAACATTACTACCATAGGAGTATATAGGTTACGTTTATTTTACACCATCAAGGAATCAGTATTCTTGCTTGAATTCCGATTTCATAAAATAATATTCCTTTAATTTAAGTAACAAAATACCAGTAGAAAATAAGCGTTTTAAGTTCTAAAGTGAGTGGACCATATTATTTTCCAAGTAAATCAATAAAATTACTTCTATCGGTTTAGGAATCCACCAGAAATTCACGTGAATTCAAAAATGAACCTTGTTCCTGACAATGTCCTAAGTTTAATCTTCAAATAAGTTTAGCAAAGAAATACAACAAAAATAAAGTCTCAAGAAACAACTCACAACGATTTCATCAAAAATATCAAAAACGACGTGTATCATATAAATCTTTTACAGCAACATAAAAATCGTTCATAAAACTATGACAGATTCCCATCACAAGAAATGAAACACAATTTATGGGTGTTTTGATTTACACCCAATAAACTAGCAACACTATTATGCGTTGACATTTAAATAGTTAAATAGGGCAATATTCTAAACATCACGTCCGTACGACCGTTATTTGAAATAAATCCATGTAATGATCGAATTTGTAGTAATTTTACGATTATTTTACTTTTTCATACAATGTAAGTAAAAAATTAACAGATAAAAGGGCTTTTTGATCTCCCTAACCTTTAGACAAAGGGGTGATCGCACAATGTGTATGTTTAAGTAACTTCGAAATACATAAGAAGGAGGTCATACGTTCGACTCCTGTACTTTTTATGTATGTTAATCGATTATTCTACCATTTGTAAACCGAATTTAAAAAAGCTGGTCTATTGCATCTGGATCTCATGCTGGGGTCACAGGGAAATCAAGCGAATCACTCAGTATTTTGTACGTAAATGACATAATTAATGTAATCGAAGTCAGTTTTTGCAGTTTCACAGCTGCGCCTAATTTATTAATAACCTTATCGATTCAATTGCTTAAGTACATCGTTTCTTATTATTATTATTAATAGTGCGCATATTTGTATGTAGGTATGTTTTATTTTCACGTAACTGTTCAACCATTGTCAATAAATGTTAGTGTGTACTCAGGTTTGATCTTGGATAAGTACATTTTTATTTATTGTCCAAGAATTTATTTCATAACTAATAAGCAATATCCCCAACTAATTTTTATTTCTGTTGTCGAATATCAACAGAAGTTAGTTATTCCAGTATACTTGATAAAATAGTACTCATGTTATGTCATTGTCATATGTAATGCATATCATTTTGTTAATTCAGTTATCAGTTAATTAAATCAACCTATGAAGTTATTTGAACCTCAGAATGCCTGCCATTTTTCGATAGGCCTTTTCATGTAGGGTACTGTTTCTACATTGTATCTACTTTTGAACAAATTAAATTAAACGTTTGCAAAGCAATAAAATGTGGAAGGTTGAAATTATTAATATTTCAAAGGACGAAATATCCCCATAATGAAATATTTGAAACAAAATTAATAACTGCCTCTTTGTGAACAGGGAAATATCATTAGGTGGACTCGTCACAAAAGCAACCTCAAACTTTCACTGTTTTCACGAAACCATATCATTGGCTTTAATTGTCTAAAATATTTTTGAAATTGCCACATATTATGAGAATAATGAGTTTTTGATGTATTTCACAATTCCATTTGTTAGGGGCTAGGGACGTTTGTCTTTGTTAATCAACACCTACAAAGATTCTAATCAAAACCTTTAAAAAAATGTGCTTTTATTACGCTGACATTATTGAAAAATTCACTCAAGTTTTACCAGATAAAAAAATTACGAGTTAAGTATATGTTTAGGCTTAAAGTACAATTTATTTTAAATAGCGTGTATACAATGGAATTTCAACTAGTGCTAACAGTTAAAAAAAGATAAAATATTATGTAACGACTTTAGCGACATAAATCCCTTCGCAATCATTTTTGACTGCGACTTGGATTAATAAACAAAATTTAGCTCCATTGCAAAGTAACTTTTGTGAAACTACCGTGCGTCGGTTCATTATCTGTTATAACTTGACTAAAACTAGGTAGTTTTGTAATGACTCGCCTATTTCTGGCACCAAAACGTTAGTGCTTGGCACTATGGTATTATATGTCTATTGTCTTAAGAGAAACTTGTAAACTTATGCAAAAAGCTTAACACCTCAGCTTAATTAATCTGTAAAAGGCAAACTTTGTCGTTATAAATGTTATAAAAATAAATTTTAAAATAAAAAAAAAGTTGAGAGGTGTCAAGGGACACCCGAATGGAACGAAGTTCTCTCTCCCCCTCTCTCTCTCTTAATCTCTAGTAATCTCTATCTCTATCTATCTTATAGAGAGAGACAGACAGAGAAACATGAAAAAAAGAAAAAATATTAAAAAAAGAAAAAAAAAAAATAAGGAACTTTGTTCCAAAACTTGCCCGACCCGGCATTCGAACCCGGGACCTCGTGCAGTCAAGTCCAACTACTGAACCGCTAGACCACAGAGCAAAAAGTGTCGTGACAACATTTTCGTAAGATTTTTTAATTATTTATACGGGATACTCACGATCTCTTTTTATTTTATTTGTCGATATTTCGGCCTAGTTTATTAATTCGCGACAATTTAAGTTTAAAATCTTATTTTCGTAAGAATTTTTTCCGTAACCCTTTCACAACGCGCAATAAGGAACTTTGTTCCAAAAATGTTGAAATATCTAAAAATATTATATTTAAATATTTGTTATAATTTCTCGAATTGTATTTTTTTAAATACTCCAAAGTAACTCAAGCAGATTATCGACACAAGTAGATTTTGTATCTGTATTTTATGCTGTAGGTCCTTTTTTTCCATTACGTTTTGATCATTTAATCTGTGAGCAAATACTTATTTCATTTATCAACACACCCCTTATTATTTAATGAGCACGAGAAGATTATTGTATAACATAAATATTGGCCCATGAAGGAAGAGTTTATTCTGTGGAGACGAGACACATGCACAGAAAGATTGTTTTTGTTCCATGTCAACTAGTTTTTGATCCTAGTGTAAATCTTTTGTAGCAAATTTGTTTTAAATCGAACTTATGTTTTCATAAAGACACATAACATTGTAGTGCAACATATATAAATTTTCAAAATTATATTGGGATGTTACAGTAACAACATTAATTTCTTTAGATTTTATTCGAGAGACACACTTGGGCCTAGGTTGTATTATAGTCCAGTTCGTAAGGACTGAAGTCGGCTATATTGCATAACTTTGGTAAGCAGCACAGATTTTTAAATAAAATAATTAACATGCTTCAGAGGAACTACTACAAAGTTGATCCTACATCGTTGGTTGCTTTTACTTTTGAGGTGATTTTTTATTAATGTAAAGCACGTCAATGGATAGATCGACTAATTCTAAGAAATGTTTATATTATTAAGGATTTTCTTAAAAATCAAAACTTTTCGACTTATTTACCAGTGAACATTTTAAGTTTACAAACCATAAAAACATAATTCTTAAATACACCATCTTTTAAAAACAATATTTTAAACCTATATTATTTTTTATGAAAATTCGTGCTGGATGGAACGGTTATGGGGGATTAGTAAATTAACAAATTGATATAAACGAATAAAGCAAATAACGGCTAAATAATAAAGATAACGGCTAAAGTGGTCTCAACGTGGTGTTATTATTAAAGACAGTAGATAGGTACACAAACCGACCACAACCAATCGAGGAAGCAGCACGGATGTGGAAAGTTTTACTTGATTAAATTTGTAGTTTGGCCATTGCACTAATGGAACTGTCTGAATGTTCGATATCGTAACGAGTGAGTTTAGAATAGTATTGCAATGCCTTAAATTTGGACAGTTTCGAATGAAGCAATTAGTGAGTTGGGATATTTTATAAGTAACTGGTGATTTCCCGCGACCATGCTCGTGAAGACTCATAAGTGATATCTACTTTTTAAACATAAAAGTATATTAGTACCCCCCTTTACAAATATTACGATAAAATATAGCTTAGATTTCAAGATGAACCCTTATACGTTTAAAATTTAAAACATAGCATTAAATTAAATAATCTACAATCTATTTTCATACTTTATTAGGTGACAAACAAGTAGATGACTCTTCTTGTTACGGAAATACACACTACATCATATTTACTAATATTATATTTGAAAAAAAAATATCTTTACGTCCACATACACCAAAGTTTAGGCAGAGCCACTACCAGGGAACCCACGACTAGCCGAAGACACTAAGTCCCACAGTCTGATAGTTGGCAAGCCTATTGCAAAATACACGTTTCCTATTTTTTAGTTGCCCGACCCGGGGCTCAAACTCAGGACCTCAACAATTTAAGTCCGACACCGGACCTCTAGACCACAGTGGCGATCATATTTGAAATCTATATATAGTAAATATCCAACTAAAATACAACAAAATACCGACTGCTGTATTCTCCCAACAATGTCAAGCACTGACATTGTTGCAATATTAACAGATAAAATATAGAAGCCACTAATTGGCAGAAATGTAAAATGCTTACAAAATTAAGTTATCAAATCACCACGTTCATTCTCAACGTAGGTAAATACAGGTTCAGATTTTTTATCAGTACCTCGCGAAAACACGAGTGGAGCTTATCCGACTTATTAATAAATATGGACTAACGTTGGAGTAAAATTAAGTTGATATTATAGCCTGTATGCCATTGCAGTAAAGACTTACTTAGAATACCTTAATCCGTGTTTATTAATAAGGAAGACTATGTTTTAGTTAGTATTAAGAATTAATAACGCGGTGGTCATAACGTTATACATGTCTGCTTAGATTATAAAAGAGCGGTCTCTTAGGCAAACTGTTCAGTTAAGAAAAAAATTATAGTAGAAACCTCAATATAATTTTCGGAGAAATATCCATAGATACCCCACATTTATGGATTTAATTAAAAAAAATGACTTTTAGTTCTAAGTATGACCCCATACCCCAAAAACTAATTGTTAAAATCTTAACGCGGTTCACAGAATACATCTATTTATCAAGTTTCAGCTCTTCTACTTTCGGAAAAAATGGCTGTGACATACAGACAGACAGATAGACAGACATGACGAATCTACAACGGTTCCGTTTTTAGCCTTTCGCCACGGAACCCTAAAAAAGTAGCCCAGTCATGTAAGGGGTGGACAGTTTCTCTATTAATTGTTAAATATACATATAAAGTGCTTCCGAAATAGATGTCAAAATTTTTAGACAGTGTTCATTAAACGTAACCAAAGACAAAAAATAACTTGATTAAAATGTGTTTTTATACTTTTATTTTTTTTATGAGGCAGAATTGAATAACAAATACCTACCTCAGAATAAACAGCTGTTCCTCAAATTAACTTTAAAATTACTGACGGTTTTAAAGCGCGTTGCTTATATCGTATCAAATAATAAGTTTGTTTGCTAATAATGTGGTCGTCTAATACTATTTTTTTGTAATTGTGAGGTAAACGAACGAGTTAATTCTATCTGCATCATTGTTTGTCATTGTTTGCACTCGGATTTAAAATCGATAGGAAAAATTATTTCTGGTGAGGAACTTAAGATAATATAGACTAAATATATCCAAGTATCATTTATAAAAAAAGACCAAGATTGCGAAGAGATAGCAATTGTTATAGCAGTAGTCGATCACTCGACAATTCTTATTTATTATTTAAACGTCGAATGTGGCAACCTCCTAATAATAACGATGATGTTTGAAATGTTTATCATATTAGCTCTAAAAGGGTTAGACTGCTACAAAAGTAATTTTTCATTACTTAACAACAAATTAGTTTATATTGTCATTTTAAATGGTATTCAAAGCAAGAAATTATGGTAGTCAAATCTCACTTATTTGTTCTATAACGCAATGTCCATTTTCACATCAATTAGATTAAGCTATGAGGAAAAGTATATATACCGAACACACATAATATACATATTGCCACATAGCTTGGAAGTTGGACTTACATAGTAAAGTCAAATCAAATCAATTTATGTCAATATCTGTTATTGATAGACCTAAAGGCCTAGTAATTTTTATTTCGATTGTTTTTATATATGTAATAAAGAGTAAAGCGACACATGTACATATAATATACAGTACATGCATCTCACAGGTAACATGACTTGATCTAAGGCTTTGTTTTTTACTGCGCGAGGTGTGCTTGCTATTCTCTGTTTTACTGACCCAAATAGTACCAACTTCGTTTAGCAAAAGGAAATTTGTAACTTTCCGAACCGAATCCAGAACAAAATATATGGTACCTACTTCTAAAATAGGTGTTAAAATTTTTAGGCAAAATAAAAATATCTTCAAGCCCATATTCCCGAAGTGGGCGGCAGAGGCACAACCAGGGCACCCACGACTAACCGAAGACACTAAGTCCCACAATGTGACAAGTGGTAAGCCTATCGCCAACCGGGCACATATCCAATCACGTACAACATTTATTTTATTAGAAAATTGGAAAAGCCCAATTTTCATGAACCCGGATTCTCATGAAGTCAAGTCCAATACTTGGACCGCTAGACACTCTTTCTAAAGTTTTTTTGTTCTAAAGTTTTCATTCATGTCAATGGCCATAATATTTACGCTTCTGAGTACATGTTTTTATTATTATCACTTACAAAATATATTTTCACTCATACTTTTTTTTTCGTAACGTTGTTATCTTAATATAATATCCTTATTATTTCTGCATGTGTTCAGAAAAAAATCATTTAGGTACTCAATACATGTAGTCCTTAGAATATTTTAAATGTGAAAGTTTGTGAAAATGGTTGAATGTTTATTCCCTTTACACTAAAACGTTACTGAATGGATTTAGATGAAACTTTATAGATACATAATTTATATTATATACCAGAATAACGTGTAAGCTACAACTTCTATCAAAATATTTAAAGCTACAACTTCTATCAAAAAAATTTCGGTACGCTGGTAAAGCCGCATGAGAAAGCTAGTAAAAATTGAATATGAAATTTCTAAATTACAATACGTAATTCGTTTACAGCGTTGGATTGGGTCCGATGGCTCCTTACCAGACGCAGCTTCTAAGAGGCGCGCATAGGTTAACATAATATAGGTCATTACCAAAAACCCCAAAGGTGGTAAAGTGCTGTGCAGCAACTTGCCCGGGATGGGAATCACCACTTTGCCAATTTCTGCCACCATAATGACTGTCATGTTACGGTCTAGAGTGTAAGGGTAGACTTGCATAATAGGCCTTATATTCCGGCCTCAGGACACCGACGCACCTGTTACATTACACTCATTAAACACGTGTTTTGCTAAAAACTGCCTAAAATTTTGCCTAAAACTAACATAAATTTAACCAAAAAAATTATTTGGAGAGAAAATGATATCTTGTTGAAATAAATATATGCATGCCTTTTGAGTATGACAATCACCCAATAGTGTGTATAATTTTTTTTCAATATTTTAATATACATAATTCTAGTACATGATTACTAGTATTTCTTTATTCCTATTCTATAATTTTCTTGAAAGTGGTAGCTTTACCTACCAGTTACTATATTATCATAAGGTTAATAAATAAATATTTAAAAACTCATTTGTATCTATTTCAATAAAAAAAAATGTGTTTGATTTAAAATAACTTTTAAGGACTAAAAATCACAATATGAACTACAGAAGACAAGATCAAAGATACAGTAATAAAACATAAAATATTTAGCTAGGTACCATAATGTTTGTAGCCTAATGTGGAGAGACCTTGTAGCAGTCATTCGATGACAATAGTTGACATTTTAATATTAATACCGGTCATTTAGTTCGTATTAACATTGTCAGACGATGGGCCAATTCTGTTCATTATAGACAGGTTTCAAGATTGTATTAAAAGTAACCGTGATTCCATCATAATAAAGGTTAATTTATCCAAATGTAAGAACCAACGCTAGTTATATTTGTATTTAGACGATCCTAATTATAATTTAAATGGTGGGTTAAATATTTTCAGAGACCGATGAAAAAATGTTTGTTGACGTCTTGAGATTGGTCAATAGTGTAAGAACAAGAAATATGTTGACTCGGAAATGTTGGAAATTAATTCATACTATATTTAAAACTTTTTTTGTCCTGCTGTCCAAATCTCGTTCCAATTATTTTTCTGTCTCGTATTTTAGAAATCACACATACACACGGATACAAATTGTATCACTTTGAAAGTGTCTATTTTTCAAACAAGTGAATTTGAGAAAAAATGTTTTTAGAAACCTAATATTTCATTGTTATTACCCTTTTGTAAATACTCTGCATATATTGATTTTGTGAAAAAGAGTTTCAGATTCCCCTTTTTTTTATAATAATAAAGTGGTTTGCTCACAGAATAGATCTACACATATACTTGTATATTTGCACCTATTTATTTGATACTTTGCATCTATGAAGGCAATTAATACTAAGTAGATGAATATTGACACATATTGAACAAAATTTTCTCTTATGGGTTAATAAGAAATCTCTGTAAGAAATCTCTTCACGAAATAAACTCATGTATTGTGCATTTTTCCTAAACATTTTACTATTTTATATTATTTCACTTGTGCACAATGAAAATTATTAATAGCGAGAAAACTTATTTTCTCTTCATATTGTACATTCTTTAAAAATAGGGTAAACTACGTAACTTGGAAAGAATTCCATATTTTTTCATCTCTTGGAAATTAAAAACGTTTTACAATGACCCATTATTTATTCAAATCCCTTACTATTAATTCATATCTATGTTAAGGCTGATGTCACATTTTTAATATTCTTATTTCGTCTCTACTCCTTCCGTAGCTTGCGATGAGTCACCTAGGTTTACTGGGACGGTACGCGGTGGTACAGGCTCCATCGGTGAAAAAAGTGAACGCCTTGTATACGTTCCTTATCTATTGCATCAGATTATATATAGGATGTGTGAGAGTTATGAAAATACGATGACTCATACATGTAATGAAACTATTTACATTATAATCAAAATAAATCTTTGCATTTTAGAATCCTATAGAATAGTGAGATCTGCAGGTACATTAAATATATTATTTAAAAAATAATCGAGGTAAATAAAAATGTATTCTTATTTTAAGAAATTTAAGAATTTTTATTTCTCTGTATCTCAGTTGCGTTTTACACGGAACCTAATAGACTGATTGTACTAATATTTGACAGTTTATGTTTCGAGAAATAATAGAGGTTACTTTGTATGCCACTTACTAAAGGGATTTCCGGGGAAATGGCGTAAAAGGTCCAAATATAAATTGGACAATATAAATTCATTTTACTTCATTGTTTCCAATACAAACTGTCGATAGCAGTCCGACGGAAGGAAATTCAACAGGTCAATTACTTAAGAATATGTTGAAAAATTTAATCATTTTTGTGTACAAAAGTATATCCTAGTGAAAGGAGACTTTAGACACTAAAAATGTTATTGGTGTACTAGGTACATAACTTAAGGTTGGGATGTCAATATTTCATAAGACGTCTGATGTAGGCGTCCTAAAAGATAACATAACTTAACTTAGTCAAAGATTCATCGGGAGATAACCTTAGGACTCAAATTAACTTTAGGTAATAGGTAACTTCACCTAAGAATTCATATTTTTAAATAAAAAAACAGTTGTAGTGTTTTACGTTTCACTTATTATTAACTAGCTGCTAACTGCGGCTTCGCCCGCGTTTTCACAGAAACCCGGTGTGCGATCGGGATTTAAAATAGCCTATATGTTAATCCAGGTCACAATCTATCTGTCTTCCAAATTTCAGACAAATCCGTTCAGCCATTCGAGCGTGAAAGAGTAACAAACATCCATACATACATACTTACAAACTTTCGCATTTATAATATGAATAGGATTATCATATTACAATACCTATAAGTTTCGTTTTTTACAGCAACGCTAAAATTTAAGTAACTTAAAAATATTAATTCCTCAAAATAATTTTGAATTGCGGAAATGAGACAAAAGTCTAACTGTCAGATGATATATTTCACTTTAAAGGAAAAAAGTCCTTGGTAAAACATTCGTTATTTCTATAATCTGACTGTAATAATATATATAATATTATGTAGGTATAACATAGCTATGCACGTTATTTTATTGATAACTAGAAATCCGTTAGTTAGTTAAATGCAAATCGGATATTCTAACATCCGATTAGGCTACTGCCTTTTTAGTTTTTATCTGTAGTTAGTATTTTTTTGCCAATTCGAGATTTATGAATATCTAACAGTTAACATTTATGATAAAGGGCACAGCGGTTTTTGAGCAATAAAAGGTTTTTGAGCAAGTTACACAAATTGAATCTAACCCCAAAGTAAACAAATTATATGCTTGTGTTATGGGTGTCAGTCATTGATAGTAATACATAGAAATACTTAAATATATACCAGATTAAAACACCCAGATTCGGAAATGCAGAAATCTAAACGTTTATCACACATGCCTGCCCCCGTCGCGAATTGAACCCGAGCCTCGCGGTTGGTCGGTGTAGTTAGGTGTGTACGCTAGCCACTCGACCAACGAAGCGGTCAAATAGCCCGAGTTTTAATAAAATGTATATTATTGACATTGATATAACATTGACATTGGCTTATCTTCATTGCCGAAGATCACAACTAGCTTTCAGTCGTATTCAATTAGTTTTCTGTTTTATTTTATTGTAAAAATGTTGCCAAAAAATATTGATTAAATTTAAAATCACCATGTAGGTACGTTACGAGAGGCGGTGCGCCCGCGCACATGAGTCACAACACGTCAAACGCTCTCTCACGACAAAGTATAGTTTTACAGTAAAATGTGTGTTGACCGACAATTTGTACGTGTCTGTTAATATGTGACTATGATCTCGGGAGACGTATATTGTCAATACAATAGGAAATAAATAAACTTAACTAGACCTAAACATAAATACAAAGATTAATACATTTTAATAATATGTTCATGTTGCTCATGTTGCTCTTGGTCTTCTTCATAGAATAGACCATCGCAACTGCCTTCTTGCTGGTAGCTCATAGGCGACAAAGTTAGAATGCCTCGTTACCATGATAATCGTAACAGTGCAAAGTTGTACAGCGACATGCCAGTGTAGAGACTCAACATCATTATCGTGGTGTCACTACTATAATGACAGTGCTTGGCACTTTTATATTTCGATCTGCAGGGTAAGGTAGACTTGCACTTTAGGCCTAACCCCTGGCTACAAAATTGCCACGCACCTGTGACATCTATGGTGTGTATAGGCTACGGTTGTCTTCCTTCTGGTGAGCAATAATATCAGAATCATTCAGGGTGAGTACTTTACGATTGATGGGACAAGGTTTGAACACCGGATTCTCAAGGAATGCTAAAAATTTTTTCACTTGATGCAGTATGATACCTCGTACCTCTATTCTGTATTCCTCTCTAACAGAACTTGTAAAACTTTTAGCAACGCTTTTGTTGTATACCACTCCGAGTTTATCAATCTACGATTTTACAACATTTATGTCCAAGGCTGCTGCAAGAAAAACCTAGGCACCCTTCTTTCACCAACGTTACAAGGTCTTTGAAGTTTGATGTTCAATTGTCTTTACGAAAAGATGAGTACTGATGACCGTCTCTTATTTTCTGGATCATTTTGATATATCCATGTTTAGTCGTATATAAATATTTCCGGAACCCGTCTTGACGTTCTCAAACCGTCGACGTGTTTCGCAGCACTAATCCACGCTTACCTATATTTATTACGTGATGTGGCCCATTTCTCAGTGTGTCAGAGCAAACGTATGATCCATCGACAGCAAATTTTCCTTAATTCAAGATGCCGATGCAAAATAATACTAACGCTATTCGAACTATAGCCAAAAATCTTTTCGATGTCTCAATAAGTCATTTATAGATGTTCTCATGTTCTCATGTCAGTAATTCACAGATTTATAGCGGCTACCCTACCCTATTGACTTAAGCAGAACATGACACCTTCACTATGACGGCAGGAATAAGTAAGACAGTCGATCCCTCCCGGTCAAGAAAGATAGAAAAGAAAGAAAGAAAATATATTTATTTGCGAAATATGCGAATATGCGTTATACTACGAGTTTAATACAGATGCGTTCCATTTTAAATACATTTCCAACTCATCGAGTGACCTACGTATACCGTACGTATTTGAGCGAACATATTCTATCTCATTGTCGTGTGTACGTACTTTAAAGTAAAGTAGCTCTTACCCACGGCATAAACAAAAACGCCGTAAAAGTAGTCTAACATCTTCCTCAGGACATATCGATATATAGTATCTACCTCCAGCCAAATTTTGAAGCCATCGGTACAGCAGCTTTAGCGTGAATTACGGTCAGGTACAAAAAACAGACAAACGGACTTCCAAATTAGTAAAATGTTGAATCTCTCCACACCTCTGAATTTAAAGCAGAGATTTGAAAGAGATACAATCAGCAGTTATCCTAAATATAACTTTGTCATTTATCTACATGATATAAAAATCAAACTTACTTTCGGCCGGTGAAATATTATATTGGTACATTGGAAATACCTCAATCTACAGTAGAGTACGGTATATTCTATAAAGGCTAATGATTTTAAAACTTGGCCACTGTATGGTAAAAATGTGTTTAAAATACATTAAATTCATTCTTTTACAAATTTTATTTTAAATGTATAAATAAAATTAATAAAGTTTCAAGTTCATAAACTTCACAATTTATTCAAGATTTTAATTATTTCATTTCTTATCAACGAAGATACGAAGCATGGAAATATGGAGTATGGATATCAAATTATTTGGAAGAGAGCTGTACAGCAACTTGAGCGGGAAGGTATCGACCGTCTTACCTATTCCTGTCGCAATAGGGAAGGTATCATGTCGTGCTTAAGTCAAAAGGGTAGGGTAACCGCTATACTTGTAAATTAGGCCTAACGCTCCGGCCACAGGACAGCGACGCGACTGTAACATCTATGGTGTCTATGAGTTACGGTTGTCTGTTATTATTAAGAAAGAAATATTATGCTTGCTCACTGTCTGAGTCCGTAAAGTGCTAATTGCTTAAACAAAACTTTGTCACACAAATACATACATTATTTTATTACGCCTCAACGCTTTAATCAATCACAATAATTCTGGGTTTGCTCAGAATTTTTTGATGACCCGTCGATTGCAGGTTAATGTTTTATCACAATCTTTAAAAATAATAAATGTTCATACTGGTAGATTCTACTACGTTTTTAGGAATAGGTAACTATTGATAAAAAAATGCGATGGGGCCCGCACATTGATAAACTTGCAATAAGGTTAAGCTCAGCAGCTTATGCTGTTAAAAAATTAGACAGTTAAATGATGTAGAAACCGCTAGGATGGTTTATTTTAGTTATTTTCACAGCATCATGTCGTATGGAATTCTTCTCTGGGCGAGTTCTGCCGAAGTAAATACTATATTTATTTTACAAAAGAGAGCCATAAGGGCAATTTATAACCTAGGCCCAAGAGTTTCCTTGAGAGAAAAATTCAAAGAAATCAAAATTCTAACTGTAGCATCCCAGTATATCTTTGAAAACTTAATGTATGTTCACAGAAATAAAGGTTCATTTAAAAGAAATTGTGATATACACTGTGTCAATACAAGGTATAAAAATAATCTTGCTGTGCATGTGTCTCGTCTCCACAGAGTAAGCCATTCTTTGATGGGCCTATGTATACAGTTCTACAATAAACTTCCCAATTATATGAAAGAACTTTCAATTAATAAATTTAACAAATGTGTTAAATGTAAATTAAATGAAAAGGGTTATTATACCATTGCCGAACATTTAGTTGATAAGACGCCTTGGGATTAATTGCTCCTCGGGCCAATTTCTTACAAATATAATGTATCATTACATTAATTTTTGTTAACATATTTAAAAAAAAAAGACAAGCCCGCTGAGTTTCTTGCCGGATCATTCTTGCCGGTAGATTTATTATTGTATAGACGCGTCACAGGTGCCTCTTGGAGGTTTACGTGAAATAAAAAATTATTATTATTATTATTACCATTTATTAATATTATATCTTATTTTTTAAGTTTATACATTTAAAATAAAAAAATAAATAAAAATATAAACATAAAAATAGTATCCCAAAGACGGTAGTCTTAAAACTAAACCGTCAGTAGTCAGGGAGATAGACTGAGGAATCTCCGCACAATGCGGGCCGTACCCAAAATTGTTGCCTTCTGAATCCGGCTCTTGACCCAAGGTTGAAGAGCGAGTCTCTTAAGATATTGGTCGAGACTCTTCGCTATAAGACCGTTTACTGAAACGACTATCGGGACAATTGTTGTTGAATCAACATCCCACATGTCGGTCACCTCGTGAGCCAAGTCTATGTATTTTGATAATTTTTCCTTCTCAGCTTGCACGAGGTTAACGTCACATGGAACAGTGATATCAACAAGAAAAGCCCGGCGCTCCAACCGATCTACCAACACGATGTCAGGCTTATTGGCGACAATAGTCCTCTCCGTGATGAAAGACCGGTCCCAGTCAAGCTTAGCATGGCTATTTTCAAGAACTGGCTCCGGTGTATACTTATAGTAAGGTACTTCAAAACCGACAAGCCCATATCGAAGAGCAAGTTGCTGGTGAATTATCTCGACTACTTGGTTATGCCTGTGCAAGTACTCGCCGTTGGCAAGATGAGAACGACCGGAAATAATATGCCTAATAGACTCACCAGGACGATGGCACGCTCGACATATGTCAACCGTGCCATCCCTCATGATAAAATTTCCGATAGTTATTCGTCTTGACAACCTCGTCTGCAATTGCACAAGCAAAACCTTCTGTTTCACCAAAGAGGTCACCGTATCGTAACCAAGACACGGACGCTAGTGTATCGACATCTGGCCCATAAAAAACCTGATAAAATCGACCATGTAGTTCTTTGCTCTTCCATAAGTTCAAGCGATCCTGAGTGCTAAGTACCACCGGTTTATGCCAGTTCTCTTTACCTAAAGAGAGCGGGGTTAGTCCATTATTTACTGACACAACATCACGATGCATTTGATTGTATACTTCACGGCTATGGAGGTTTTTGGCATTTAGGAAGCCACGTCCTCCAATTTTCCGAGGGATATACAATCTCATCACAGATGAGCGTGGATGATGCATGCGGTATGTTGTCAAAATTTCTTCGGTCCAAGGTATCTAGTTCTGACTGAGTCCACCTTAATATGCCAAAGGTGTATACTAAAACAGGCATCACCCAGCTGTTGAAAGCGCGAACCTTATTACCCCCTGACAAAAGGCTTTTCAACACTTTTGTCAAGCGGCCGAAGAAACGTTCAATCACCAGCTCTTTAACGCCCGATCCAGTATACCTAGACCCTTTGGCATACTAAGATATTTGTAAGTATCGGTTTCGGAGAGAGCTCTGAGAGATATTGTTTCTGAAAGTTGTAAGTAGTCGCTTTGTACAACCCTCTGCACATGTATGACCCCACATTTATCTACGCCAAACTCCATCCTAATGTCATTACTAGGTGTATGTGTTACATCAAGCAGTGACACCAAGTCCGGTTTATTTGACGCAAACAACTTGAGATCATCCATATACAAAAGATGACAAATAGTCTCACCACCTCTACGCAACCGATAGCCTAGCTTTAAATCCTTTAATAACGTACTCAAAGGATTTAAAGCGAGACAAAACCACAATGGACTTAAGCTATCACCTTGGAAAATGTCCCGCTCAATCCGTATGGGTTCGGAAGTGCAAAGGCTCCTTACACTTCCTGGAAGACAAAAGGCTGTGGTTCACTGCCGCATACATGAAACCAGAAACGAGCTTAGACCAGCATCAACTTTGTACAGTTCCAACACTCGTTGCAACCATGTATGCGGGAGATCAAATATTAGGAAATTATAGTACAAACCCTTGACCTACGTACATTTTTTGATTCCTCTCGCCGTTTCCTAAAATTTGGTGGTAATATTTTCAATTTTCGCGACACATTTTCATATTTTTTTTTTAATTTTCCGAATTTTCACAGGTTTTTCAAAAATATTTTCGTAGTTCTTCATCCTATTTTCAAAAAAATTATATCCTCGTATTCGTCTCGTTGAGCCCGACCCGTAAAAAGCCGCATCCGCCCCATCCCCGCCAGTCCATATTTTCTAGGTTTGTCGGATTGAGTTGTACTTTTAGTAGCGCGCTTCTCCGGACGTTTAGTGACACCTATCTTACGATAAGAGAGGTTTATTGTATTGTTTTATTATTATTTCTTTTTATTTTTTATTTTCATTATTTTTTAGTTTATAATTTTGCGACTGTGTGAATTGCCAACACATTAGACACATACGTAGATACGTATAATATTGTAAATATCTGTCAATTATTTTTAAAACTTTTAAAAATCTTATTGATTTATATTACCCCTTAGGATAAGGCCCCAAACTTTCCTCCTCTTTATAAGCTGTACTAATCTATCAAAAAAAAAATGTTTGGACTACGCACACCAGTTAAGAAGAGCTCCGACCGGAGTTCCCAGTCTCCACCCAAAAATGAAAACATCAGTACGACTCAACCAACCACTGTGAGACGTAGCATTGGCGAATGGGAGGCTGGAAACCTAAAGGTCTCTTCCCAGCCTAATAAAACTTTCGTTTTAGAGCATAAGAATAAAAAAAATTACTCCTGAGTTACCTAAAGATAACCCATCTCCTTTTTCATCATTGACATCCACACAAGTCTCCGGTACTTCACCAAAAGTTAAAAAGTATCTAAGCAAAACAAATGAAGTAAGAGCGTGTCTGAAAAAGGCTAAAATAAACCTCGCTAACTCGCGAAACATGAAAACTGACATTAAGCAAGTAGTAACAGAGGAACTCGAAACCATGTTTAAAATAGTTAATGAATTAGAAGTAGAATTATTAGGCTTAAAGAAAAAAGGAACACAAGGAATGGTACACAAGGATTGGTATCAATGACTCGTGTGGAAACAGGAAGCATAAGTAAACAGCTAGAAAATTTAGTGTTATCAAAACTTGAAGAAACAAATATGCTTGTTGAGGAAAATGGAAGAAAGTTAGAAGAATTAAAAGAAATTTCCGGAAAGCAAGCAGAGAAGATAGAGAGGGCATCTTACGCAAGTGTAGTTGTGGCGAATCAACCAGGTGATCAGGATCGCCACGTGTAGCGTTACACTCCGTAATTATTTCCTCAGAAAAGGAAGAAGATACAGGAGATGAAATACTTGAAAAAGTAAGAAAAGCAGTGGATGCTAAGGAAGGGTGGGTGCAAGTGGAAAGAGTGAGAAAGGCTAAGGATAGGATTGTTGTAGGATGTAAGACACAGGAAGAGCGGAGGAAAATTAAAGACAGACTGGAAGGAGCGGGACAGCACCTCATCGTGGAAGACATGAAAAACAAAGATCCGCTTCTGATTCTGAGGAATGTTTTGAAAATACATTCTGAAAAAGATATCCTTACCACCCTCAGAAAACAAAACCGGTCTGTTTTTCGTGACCTCGACGATGAGGAGGCTAGAATTCAAATAAAATATAAGAGATTAGCCCGAAATCCACACAACCACCACATAGTCCTCAGCACCTCGCCAACTATTTGGAAAAGAGCCATAGATGAGGGCAAATTAAGGATCGACCTTCAGAGGGTCCGTGTTGAGGACCAGTCACCTTTAGTTCAATGTACGCGTTGCTTGGGATACGGACACAGCAAGAAGTTCTGCGTCGAATCAGTAGACCTGTGCAGTCACTGCGGAGGCCCGCACATGAGAGTTAATTGCCCGGAAAGACTGACAGAGCTGCCACCCAGCTGTAAAAACTGCACGAAAGCAAATATTGCGAATACCGAGCACAATTCTTTTATTGGTGAATGCCCTGTCAGGAAAAAGTGGGACCTGCTCGCGCGGGCTTCCGTAGCGTATTGGTAAAGTTGTCACAGTGAAAAGCCATCCGTATTCAATCCCTCAAGTCAACCTGCAACGGAGCAAGCTGGCTACGCACGAGTTGCTGCTTGAAGCGACAAAGCAGAAAGTAGCAGTAGCACTCATTCAAGAGCCCTACGTTGGCTCTATAAAACGAATGAAAGGGTACCAGGGTGTCAGAATTTTTCAGAGCACTAGCGTAGGAGAAGGGACTGTAAAATCAGCTGTAGCTGTCTTTGACAATAATTTAGATGTAATACAGTACACAGAACTCACCACCAACGACATCTTCTTGGTGGGGATCCGAACTAGTGCATGGAAAATCACTCTGGTATCTTACTATTTTGAACCAGACCAACTCCTAGGGCCCTACCTTGAACAGCTTCGAGCAATAAATAGCCAGCATGGCTCTGGCAGGTTGATCATTGGAGGCAACTCAAACGCAATGAGCACGTGGTGGGGTGGCACTGACGAAGATTCACGGGGATCTGAAATGTGCGGAACTGTTGACAGTCTGGGCTTTCAAGTACTCAACATAGGAGAAACCTCAACGTTTGATACAGTCCGAGGGGGGAAAAGGTACAGCAGCCATGTCGATGTAACGGTTTGTTCGGTTGATATGCTGGAATTAGTGAGCAACTGGCGTGTAGTGGAGAGTCTCACGAGCTCAGATCATAATGCCATATCCTTCAAGATAAACCTTGAGAAGTCAAAAGGAACTAAAATAGTCAGGACCACACGGATATACAACACACGCAAACCAAATTGGCTTCAGTTTCATGAGAAACTTAACCATATTATGCAAGAACACGACCTCACAACGCATACATTACAACACACAAACACTATTGAACAGTTTGAATCTACAGTACACAAATACAGGCAAGCAATTACACAAACATGCAGAAGCACAATACCTACAAAAACACACAAACAAACACTTACCTTACCGTGGTGGTCCAAGGAGCTCGCTGAGATGAAGAAGCAAGTACACGAAGACGACGAATCAGGAACGCCGCACCGGTCCGCAGAGACATGGTGTTTGGTCTGTACCTAAAATATAAAGAGGAATATGAGTTAGCGGTGAAGAAGGCTCAGACTGAAAGCTGGAAGGAGTTTTGTACAAAGCAGGATAAGGAGGGGGTCTGGGAGGGTATATACAGAATCGTGGGTAGGACAGTAAGAAGAGAGGAAGATGTTCCCCTTCAAAGGGATGGCAGAACGTTGAATGCCGAACAGTCGACCCGGTTATTATTAGAAACATTCTATTCTATTCTACAGCGAACACCGGCGGATAAGGATTTTAGCGGAAAAGGTAAACGAATAGAGTCATGATGAATGCCATGACCCACCGTTTACCCTAAGTGAGTTAAATCACGCTATTTCTTCTTTTAATCCGAAGAAGGCTCCTGGGGCCAACGAGTTCACGGCTGACATCTGTGCCCATGCTATCAATTGTGACCCGGAGTACTTCCTTGCTCTGCTTAATACGTGCCTGGCACACCATCATTTCCCAAAGATCTGGAAGGAAGCAACGGTGGTCGTGCTAAGGAAACCCGATAAGGAGACCTATTCGGAACCGAAATCCTACAGACCAATAGGCCTCTTACCGGTATTGGGCAAGATCTACGAGAAGATGCTGGTCGCACGCCTCAAGTTCTATATACTGCCTAAACTCAGCAGCCGACAGTTTGGATTCATTCCTCAGAGGGGCACCGAGGACTCCATTTATACCCTAGCGAAGCATATTCGCAATAAACTTGACGAAAAGAAAATACTCTAATTGTTTCGTTGGATATAGAGGGAGCCTTCGATAGCGCTTGGTGGCCTATCATCAAGGTTCAACTTGCGAGTCTCGACTGTCCTGTAAATTTGAGGCGTGTAATCAGCAGCTATCTCAAGGATAGGTCAGTTTGTATAAGGTACTCCGGGGCCACGTATAGCAAACCAACTAACATAGGCTGTGTCCAAGGATCCATAGGTGGACCAATATTTTGGAATGTAATATTCAACCCGTTGCTCCTAGAGATGGAAAAAGACGGAATATTTTGTCAGGCTTTCGCCGACGATATTGTCATGATCTTTGAAGGAAAGACTACACTTCAAGTGGAAAAGCAGGCGGATGCTGTCCTCGAGCGTGTTCGAGCATGGGGCGTCAGTAACCGGTTGAAATTTGCGCCACATAAAACTTCTGCTATGGTCATAACCAGGAAACTGAAATACGACGCTCCACGCTTGACCATGGGCGGGGTCAGCATTGGCTTGTTCCAAGAAGTGAAACTGCTCGGGCTGATTATAGACAGTAAATTAACTTTTAACTCACATATTGTGGCTGTTTGTAAAAAAGCAATCTCTATTTACAAGCAACTGTCTAGAACAGCCCGGGTCAGTTGGGGGTTACACCCACAAGTTGTTAAACTTATATATACTGCTGCCGTTGAACCTATCCTACTGTAGGCCGCAAGCACATGGGCACCAGCAGCTAATAAGCTTGGAGTCCTTAAGCAGATGAACGTGGTCCAAAGGAGCTTTGCCCAGAAACTATGCAGGTCCTATCGAACAGTATCTTTGAACTCAGCCCTGGTGCTGGCTGGTATACTCCCCATCGATCTCCGGATTCGGGAGGCTGCACTCCTTTATGAGGCCAAAAAGAGAGTACCCCAGCTGGCACTAGGTGACTTAGAGGTAGAACAGATGGCTTCGGCCACAGAAGTTCCTCACCCAGCCGATAGGATGAACATAGAGTTTGGGTGCCTGGTAGACGAGACACAATACAACAATGCAAAAAATTATGATGTTCGCATCTTCACTGACGGCAGCAAAATTGAGGGCCGAGTCTGCCGCCTTTTTGCACCGTTTACCAGGCAGAATTGCTAGCTCTGTATCACGCGGCTAGCGAAGTCTTAAGGCACAAAGGATCCGCGTTCGGCATCTTCAGCGACTCCATGGCTGCCCTCCAGTCGGTCTGCAATGTGGACTCACCCAATCCCCTTGCAACCAAAACAAGGAATACACTAAGACAATGTAGTCTTCAGAACAAGAGTGTCTCCTTGTTTTGGATCAAGGCTCACGTGGGTCTGGAGGGTAATGAGAGGGCGGACCAATTGGCAAAAGAGAATGCACTAAAACTGAAAGTAAAACCAGCATACAATATGTGTCCTGTTTCATTCGTCAAGCGTAGATACCGTTTGGAGACGATTGACGAATGGAACAGGAGATATAAAGAAAGAGAAACAGCCTCAATAACTAAGCTATTTTTTCCCGATGCGGCTGCGGCGTACAGGCTGCTTAGAAAGATAGAAATGTTCCCGACTACCACCCAGTTGTTTACCGGACACGGTGGGTTCTCTTCATACTTGAACCGATTCAAGTGTAAGGAGAGCCCAGCGTGTCTCTGCGACCCACAAACGGAGGAAACAGTACCACATCTAATCACGGAGTGTCCTATTTTTGCTTTTCAAAGAATCCAGCTAGAGATAGAGACTGAACTCCACTAAATAATGATAATATTAAAGAATTAATAATTGGTAGAATTAGAAATAAGTTCTTAGAATATTGCGACAAAAAAGTTAGGATTGTTAATAATAGAAATAAGTAGGCTTAGTAAAATTATGATATTAACATATTTTGAAAATATATTAAGTATCATAAGAAGTAAGAAAATTAAGTTTAAAAATTAGATTCCTAAGAACACGTCATTGTATAAAAAAATGTAAAAAAAACTTTAAAAAAAATAAATACACTCCTTATAAAAACAAAAATAACAAATGCACTCATCTTTCAAGTTCACTTTTGTATAATTTGCATTGACTTTTTATTTTTGTCGCATGTAAACTACATGCACATTTCTGTTATAGATTTTAAGATGTTTGAGCCTCGAAAACAATAATTATTGTTAAAAATGGCCTTTGATTTGAAAAAAAAACATGTATGCGTAAAACCATATATCTTAAGCCTTTTTATAGTCAATCCAGGCTGTGGAAAGGCTTTTCCGACTTCTGCGAACCTGTTGGTTAATAGCCATGTCAATGAGGAGTCGCTCCTTAGTACTACGAGATCCAACCCTACATCCATTTTGAGCATGATCTAAAATATTGTTTGCATCTTAGTGCTTATTTAATTTTGAGGTCAAAATGGATGTAAGTAATTTATATAGTGTAGGTAGACACGTAATCGGTCTAAAGCTCTTAGGATCTGTGGTACTGCCGAATTTAAAGAGCAAAAAGGTGATTCCTGTTGTCATAAAAGATGGAAGGGATCCAGTCTCGATGGTTTCTTGGAATTGATCGGCTAACTGAGCGTGTGAAGATCGTAACCATTTTAACCAAAAATTAGGCAGTCCATCTGGCCCCGGGCTTTTCCAGTTGTGTGTCAGACGAACAGCAATCATCACGTCATCGATATCAATTTTCACGGTTGCCATTGGTTGCAGATGTTCACACAAACACTCCACAATGCTCATCCATTGACCATCTACGTGAGCAACGGGCACGGACCAAATATTTCTCCAAAATCTACACATTTCATTCATATCTGGTGTCTGCCCATTGCTAACGTCAGTTGTAGATCCCTCCCAATTTCTATACACCTTCTTTTGATCACTTTGAAATAAATGATTCTGGTGATACCTATTTACACGTTCTTTATAACGTCGAATCCGATTTGCCCATGCTAAAACTTTTTGTTTGAAGTAGTCGATGCGTTCTGTGACACAAGATAAGTAATCATTTGGTCTTAAACCTGTGCTAGCAAAAGCTTGTGTCACATAACACATCACTCTCGGTCGGTTGTTTCCCGAGGCAAAGCAAATAAGTTTACCAATAATGACTCTAGCTGCTTTGATACGCCGTTCGATCCTATTCTGCCATGCTGGCGTATAACTAGCATATCGTGAGTCTCGGTCACATTCAGGGAATTTGACACGAGCAACACGGCACGCTGTTACAGCCGCACAGTATAGGATCGAATGTGTATCAACTAAGTTTCGACTAGTCAATAGATACGAGTCTAGTATGCTATCTAAAGCCATCACCAGTGCCATATTACGCTTATGCGTGGGGAAACGTGGTAGCCGTGGTCTTGCATTTACCGGTATGCTATGAAATTCAAGAATCGTTTCCTCCAAAGTCCTCCTCAACAGCTCTTTTTCTTGGGTACTTACTGTTATAGTTTATTACTATTATGTGACCCGGGGGCGGTAACCTTAATCCATATTAATCCTGTTAATTCAAAAATCTGCATATTAGTACGAGATCCGACCGCGTGATTAATACGTTCATAATATGTTTGATTTATAAAATATATTTTTTATCGATATTTATAACTAAACCAATGCAGATCCCCAAAGGTGGCCATCACAATTTGGCCGCAATTAATTTTAATTAAAATGTTATTAATTAATTGTTTTCGAACAATTACGTTCACTTGTAATTGTTGAAACATATATTTCATTAGAAAGAAGTATACATGAGATACCGAAAAAGTTCAAGGTGCCATCCCTCACTTGGCCGCAACCTAATGTCAGCCAGGTGTAAACAGGTATACTTTCGTTAAATATATAGGTTCATAATGTATAATCATGTTATACATACCAACATGAAGATTATTATTTTATTAATCAAACATATGGACGTATAAATCATGCGGTTGGATGTTAGACTATAACTGTTAAGCATTTACAGATTAGCTGTGGAACCGAATTTGATGAAATTTTGCACCTGGCAAATGAAATCTATTTTTAGATTCCGATCACTTTACAGTTCCTGCAAAAGATTTACTCATGTTTTATTTTAAAGTTAAAACAAATTACTAAGTAAGAATAAATCAACAGTAAAAGCTAATTTTGAGTGGACATGTGTCGGATGGCGTCGGAGACACTTGTCCAAACATTTGCGCCGTTTGGACGCCATGATATGTTTGCTGGGGAAATTAAATTGTCAATAGAACAAGTATCAGATCAATGGCGGGTAATACGAGATTATAAACATTGTTAAAAAGAAACAGATTTTCATTTTTATAATAGACCTGCTGTTACCCCGCGGCTTCTCCCGTGATAAATTCAAATGCAAACTGTCTTATCTTTCAAGTTGGATTAAACGTCACACGGTGTGCGAATTTCATTAAAATCGATTAAGTGGCTTAGGAGTCGATCGCGGAAGAACAAAGTTTATACGCATTTAAGAAGAGCAGCCAACCCGTTTTTTGGGCAAAAAGCATCACTTTTCGGGCGTTTTTCTCCTACTTGATTTACGTAACCTGTTATTTTTCATAGATTGTTTGTGTTAAACTATAATTTAAAAAAAAAGTATTCGTATAGTTCGTTCATAAAGTTACTTTATAAATTTACAAATTGACATTATTATTGGCATTTATGTAGTAAAATAATTACATATTTAGCGTAATGATTTATTTCTCTATATTTATTAATTAAATTAACTACTTTATTACCTTAATAATAATATCGTCATTATTTATTTTAAACTTAAATTGTTTTTATGATATTGGAAGGCAAACAAGCAGACGGATTTCCTGATGGTAAGAATGTTAGACCTCGAGCAAAAGTAAGTTTACCGGCTACCTTACCCTCAAAACCGGAACACGTTATGACGTTATGGCGACAGGAATAGGTAAAGCGGTGGTACCAATACGGGTGAGTCGCTGCGAAACTCTACCAACTAGTCGGATATCACGGTGTTAGTGACGGTAAGCCTATGCTCGCCTTTTACTAGCTGCCTGGCAGGAACATCTGCCATGTTCTTTTCTGCAAAGGAGCCCGGACCAACACGGGGAATTTTTTTATTTATATTTTAACTGCATGTTGAATATTTTTATTATTGCATTTTTTTATATTATTTATGGTTCAAATTTGATTTGGTTTTTAATTTGTAAGATAAATTAAAATTGCATAATTTGTTAAAAATGACTTGCATTCCTAATAATAAATGAGCACCATTTGATAAAATATATCCTATATTACTCCGGAATAGTGTAGCTTTCCGCCTTAAAGCAAAAGATTTTTCGTGATCAGGTTAATGTTTCCGATGATTACCCCACGTAAACAAACAATGAAGTTACAACTTTTATCTGTTTACAGTATTAGTATAAATAATGTGTGTAACATAAGTCAGTAGGTTTATAGTTTGGGAAAATAACAATTATATGAAGTAGGAAATCAGGAGGTTTATGTTTAATATAATACCATATTTCAAATTTCTACATACATACATATCTTTACGCCAAGTCCCTTACGGTGTCGAGTGTCAGACCTCACGATCCTGACAAACCTGTCATGCTTCCTTCACATTCCCCTTATCATACAAACACGCCGGTTTCGGAGACTCATGACACCACCCTCGGATAATATCTGATTGATCTGATCGTGAAATGTCAGCCTTGGTCTCCCCGGGTACCCACATCCATCCATCCACATTCGCATTGTATATCTGCTTTGTCAATCTTTCATCTGTCATTCTTTCCACATGACCGAACCAGCGGAGCATGCCCTTTCGCATTTTAACACCAACACTTTCAATCCCACTCTTTCTCGGATCTCATTTTTACGAATGCGGTCAGCGAGCGTTACACCACAGATTTTCCGTAGTGCTCTCATTTCGATCGCATTTATCCTACTTTCATGCTCTTTCTGAAATACCCAACTCTCGCTTCCATACAATAACGTTGCGATAAGCACCGAAATACGCAAAGCGAGTCTACTTTTTGACTCAAAACCTCGCTTTGGAATAGCTTACCCAACGCCAACGAACCTACCCGCGGTGTACCTTCCATCCCTGCTAAAAGCACAACCAAAATATACAATTCCATTCACTTGTTACAGCACTGAATCATCAACCAAAACTCTTAGAAATTTCTTTTATACAAAAATTAATTGATGTCCGTAGTTTCTCTAAAATTCGAAAACAGCTTGACCGAATTATTAATAATAAAATATTATAATTATTTTGGTTTTGAATCATTTGTAGAAGTCTAGGTAAGGTTTAAAACATAAGAAAACCTGCGAGGAAACTAGGAAAATAACACTAAGTTTTCCAGTCCAGAGCGGTTGGAACGATGTTAGCCCGGACAGCTAGTACACGTATACATGACGCCGTTTGACGTTACCGATAGATTATCAAATACCGATCTGATGTGATAAATAAATAAAGCAGTTTTAATTTGCAACGAAATGTAATTTATTGAACTAGACATTAACCTTTTCACTACAGACTCAGAATACTAGTTCTAGTGTTACCAACTGCAAAAATACATTTCTATGCATAAGGTGGAATTACATTGTATTATTTTATCACGATCAAAAATATTATAGTTAGATAATTTTGTTTACAATGTTTCTCAGTTATGTACTACCAATATTTCAAAGAGCAGATATTTAATTAAATTATTATTCATTTTCTCGCCTAAATTACCCCAGTGTCAGTTGTCTAGAGGTCCGGGTGTTGGACTTGAATTCATGAGGTCCCGGATGCGATCCCTGAAAATGTGTTTTATCAGTTTTATAATAAAACCAACGTTGCCTAAGCAAATGTTATACCTATGCCGTGTGTTTAAATCAAATGTAGTACATATAATACAAAAAATACAGCTACCCAAAATAATTTACACATACATACCAGGTCATTTTGACAGGGTCAGCCAAATCTTAATATAGGGGGATATATGCTTAAATAGTAATGTATTTTAAATATCATTGTCAAATTATAACATTTAATTTCATAAACATTAATTTAAAACAGTCCGCAAAGATGCTTCATTTGTTGTCACGCTATGTCGTACCTAGTATGAGTTATGACGTCACCAGCCTGCGAATGTGATATGCAATCGGTGGGAATCAGTTTTATGCTTTTTTTACGTTGTACCCATGCATCTTCTATTTTGTGTCGGATAAAAACTTTAATATGACTTTATTTTTAATTTTTAGTTTTTCCATAGATCGAAATGTTATCGATTCTGATTCATTTCCCAAATTTGGCTGGTGCTTTAGATATAGCCCTGTGTACATATCATCATGGTAAATTCTTGCTTAATATATTTAATAACTCTCAAGATTTAAAAATATAGTCACCTAAGTCTGTCAAACACAATATGGCCTTTCCTGTCTGGAATAGATCCCAACCCTAATGAATCCTCGATAACGTTAGGTGTTTACGCTAACCTCTTGACCAACGGGACAATCAAACTGCACATCGGTGAGTGCTACAAAATATAAACGCACGTGAGCCGCGCCCGAAACTGTCATTTGATGATGAATCAGTTGCGCTTCACGGTCACTCTTACGCAAGTTTGTTAGTAATGAGGAAGTGTGAATCATGTCGCTAGATAACATTAGGATTATCAGAGGGCATCAGCTTACATAAATCAATAAACTAATATTGTGGCCAAACAGAAGTTTCGGGAAGTATCATCATAGAATAAGTCATAGTACTAACGTATACAATATTTACTGATGTATCTAAAATCGCAAGAAAAATTTAATAATGTATAGCAAAGCTTCATGTAGCGCCGAAATGACATCAAGCTATAACCAGCGTGGGAGAGAGAAGTCCTTATCTGGTACAAATTGCCTTAGAGGAACAGAGAGAGAGAGAGAGTCTGGTACCTATGGGCCAATATTTACGCGAGTAAGAGCTCAAAGTGTCCCTGTCATAGTGCATCGCTGTGAATTTTGTGAATTATTTTCATAATCTTACTATTTAACTGGAATAAAATATAAAGGCAATTACGATGTCGTGTTCTGTAAGCGCTTGTGATGTTACAAAACGTTACAATCCTAATAAATACACATTTCATAGGTAAATACAACTTTGACATAAGAATATTTAGAACTGCGTTTTGTTAGTTTTTTTGCTACTTATCTGCTCAGAAGAGGATTTTTACAATATATTTATTTGCATTGTTTTATTTATAAGAGTATTTTGTACCCTTAAACGGCATAAGCAAAGATATTATGTAAAATAATAAATTGTTTGTTTACGCTAGGGCTTGACAACGCGGTGACGTCCTAAATATCGATGAATGTCAACCAAAGAGTATAAATACTCTTTAGCAAGAGATTTCAACATTGGTTGTTTAACCAACTTGTGTTTCGAAAAATACATTTCTACTTAAGACTGAGATGCGCTTATACGTAATCTTTTTATGAATACTTGATATTATTTAGTTTGATCATTAACGCATTCACTGCCACCAACGCAAATACTTACGTGTTTTCGTTACTTGCGTCCAGTGCTTTGGACGCGTCTGTGAGTTCATTTATTTAGCGAGCTGTGTCCAGTGCCTATGTGCGTTACATACGAGTTCTATTAATTTTGCAATATTCTATTTATGTCTAATAAATTATTCCCTGGATCACTCACATTTGGTCATTTTTAACCGAATTAAAAAAGAAGAGGATTTCAAATCGAAGGTATTTTTTATGTGTATTACCTCGTAACTTTTTACTGCGTGATCCTATTAATTTATTTTTATTTGAAAACCATAATGCTGACGAGAAGATTACTCGCAGTAACTAAATAGTTGAAATATGATTATAAAAACATTCGTTCCGGTGGGAAATCTTGGGAAGCTAGACTTTCGTATTACGCTGAACATTCAAGTCACAGGACAGCGATGCACCTATAGGATGTAAAATGTCAATAATCTGCGGTTGTCCATAACCACAAGGAGAGTCGTATGCTCGATTGCTGTCTCAAGCAAGGCTTGGAACCGGTACGAAAAGTATAGGTTCTGTACCGGTATTTACCGGTTCCTGCCATTTCGATACATTGATAGCGGTTCGAAAGTGAGTACCGGTACCAACCCAATACCGGTATCTAACAAGTACCGGTACTATGACCAATATTAAGGTACCCTTTAAATACAAGTGCGACGTTGCCAATTTTCCTTTTTAGGTATCGATATTATTTTAAATTCTCATTAATGAACAGAGATATCTTCGATTGAAGAAAAAATAATGTGTAACATGTTTTTTAGTACCGGTATTATTTAAACAGTACCGGTACCAGAACCCTTACATCAATAGTACCGGTATTAAGTCTGGTACCGGTACAAACAGTACAGGTAACGCCTTGGTATCGGTATTGCTTCAAGGTCATTAATACCGGTTCCTAAAAATACCGGAATTTCAAGCCCTGGTCTCAAGTCATATAAAAAGTTGTACTTTCCTATTTGTTTGGCGGGATAATAATGCCACTTATATCATTTTAACGGCTACCTTATGCTCTAACCGGAACATGATAATAAATAACATTGCTGTTTCGGCCGACAAAGACAAAGATGGTGACCCTAAAAGACAGGCTTCGCGTACAAATCTACCATCTATTAGTCACTATGCTAGTGATACATAAAGCCAATATTTCACGAATATAATGCCTTAATAGTCATACAATATAAAATTTGATGTTGTTTATATCATTATAGATGAGGGTAAAGAAAAGATGCTAATTTACTTATAGTTTGTTAATTTATCGATATCGATAACGTACGTGACCTTTTTAACAACCCTTTCTTTAACTCATACATAAACAATTTACTCACACTCACGCATATTTTTTTTGGTTTCGCTTTTTTACTGACTTTGTTTATCTAGTACATACTAAATCTATGGCTATAACGTTAGACATATATTTTTACTACTAATTTTGACAGGAGACTCTTCAGTTGATACAGAGAAACAGTTGCAGATCTCTGGTCATACGTCACTTGTTTTTTCGATTGCTAAATATTTTCGAAGGAGATTAAAGAAAATGCATCAAAAACCAGTTCTTTACTTCTGTGATGTGTTAAGAAACGGGTGCGCCAAATTTTGCCTAAAATTTCAAATCCGATATTTCTAACATCGAGAATGTTCTTCCTAAAAAATATTATCCTGGCAATCGAAATTCCAAACTACATTATTATCCAATATCTATAGTTTCAAATCATTAAAGTTCGTAATTTCATCAAACATCTATTATACGATTACTTGTTTTCATACATTTTCTTAACAATTCGGTATAAGAGATTCCTAGCCAGAAACTTAGGAAAGAGGGATTAGATTTTTACTTACCGTTATCTCGGTAACGAACCACTAACATTTCTGGCGTCTATGGGTAGTGTATATTTTTTACATTAGAATTTCTGTCCAATTGTTTTAATTTCTTAAGCACAATCACATCAATTTGGCCAGAAAACTTCACTCAAGATAACGACGAACAAAACGCGATATTGCTCTCAAACTTGACAAGGCGTCGTATTTTACATAATTCTCCTCTTAACTGATTCATACTCTATTGTTATGGTACGTAATAAATAACAATAATGTATTCTTCTGTTAATTTGTTCATAAAATGAATCTCTTTTTTACTTATTCATCACATCACGTGTGAACAGAGAGACCAATTTACTAATTCTTTGTTGTATTGTTTAGGAGTCCCTTAGGAGAAGGTTCTTATAAAAAACAGTTTATTTTAATTTAATAGAGAAGACAACGTTTGTCGTAAAATACAATTTAAGCACAGTTAAAGTGCATAAAACCAACCCCCATTGGTATCATTAACCATCTTCTCAAAATATAGCAACGAAAAACGCCAACATGTTTTTGGCCGAGTTAAAACGGGTCAGACATACAAAAAAACCATAGTTATATGGATAACATCATCTTTTTTGTGGTATATTAAAAATTAGTTGCACTCTCGGCTAAAGGATTCCGGAGTAGAAAGAATAGATTAAAGATATATTATTACATGTATTGCAATATTTAAAAATACCACTGTATTTTTTCACGAATAAAAAATATATTGTTTTCACAATTATATTACAGAGCTAAATTTCCGATTTTAGAAATTGTACTCTATCTAAAAAAATACTAATTATATGTTGTTCAAACCAGTAATTAAAAGTTGAAAGTTTTCATTACCTAAGTTCTAAGTACCTACTTAATAAATTTTTTTTTGCCGCCTCTGTGGTCTAGCGGTTCAGTTGTTGGACTTGACTGCATGAGGTCCCGGGTTCGAATCCCAGGTCGGGCAACAAAAAGAAAATTAGTTATTTCCAGTTTTCTAATAAAAAAAAATGTTGCTCGGGATTGGATATGCGCCCGGTTGGCGATAGGCTTGCCACCTATCACATTGTGGGACTTAGTGTCTTCAGCTAGTCATGGGTGCCCTGGTTGTGCCTGCCTGCCCTCTTCAGTAGTTTGGTTCTCTCTCTTTTATATATTTTTTTAATTTAAATTCTTAAATTTTCAATTTCATAATTTCATTTATTTTTTTTCTTAAGGAACTTTTGCTCATTTCGTTCGTATCTACGTACTTAATATGCGTTTTTTAACCACTTTAAATGGTCGGATCGAATTTGAGCTAAAATGCAGTATTTAAAAAAATGGCAAATTATCGTTGTCAGTATCTTGTAGATCTAGCGCCAAACCCAAAATATTACTTTTGTCAGAGCTTTCGTTGTGTGCGCTGTGAAAACGATTAAAGCTGTGCAAAATTTACCTAGGACAGAATTGGAGCAATTTTGAGATGCTTAAAAATTTCATAACAATGTCTTTGTATATAATAATTTGTTTCATTGATTACCATATCATGAAGATACTGATCAGAAAATCAACAACGTATGTAGTTTTCATATTGTAGTATCTGACCGCCTCGTTGGTCGAAGGGTTAGCGTACTCGTCTATCCGTTCCGAAGGGGGCAAACATTCCTTCGATTAACAAGCCTCGTTAGCCGAAGGTAGCGCCTTACACCTTATCGCCAGTTCTCAGGTTAAATTTTCGACAAGGATGTTTTTGTTTAATATTTTAATGTATACATTTTATTCAACATTATTTCGATTAAACAAGTAGGTACTTGTAAATTCTACATGTTATAAACATTTTGTACGAGTAATAAAATTCTTACAAATACAATGACAAAACAAGAAATTGTCCTTAATAAAGCGTATTAAATTTAAATATTTCATCGTGAATAAAAACGGAATAATGATTCACTTACACGTTACAACACGAAGTAATAATAATTTTAATAAACATCTGACCCCAATTTTTTGGTAAAAAAGAGAAAGTTTGTTATAGCGATTGTTTTTACAGTTTAAATTTGCGAATTAATCCTAAATTTTGATCCAAATTTAGCAGTAGTAATATCAATAATAGTCCGCAGCGCAGGGTTTTTTGCAAGGCTTGTAAGCACCATCACCACAAATAAATGAACGAATTTTCTTTGCTAATGGACAATCAAGTCTGCCGCAAGGACCATGAACATCTCTTTTGTTAACAAATTGCCCGTGCTGATATTTCCCTTTAATCATTTCTCCAGGAATAAATTGATGCTGACTTCCTCTATACTCCATTCTTTTGGGACAGTTTGTACCACCACAAGGTCCTTTTGGGAAGCCCATTGCTAGTATAGCTAGTTCATTGGAAGTAAATGGTGCAACATAATCTTCAGAAAGTACGGGTTCCTCTGGTGGCCTAATCGGTTCTCTCATAATATCGGGAGCTCCAAAGAAGTAAGCCACAGGTGGAACTTCATCAATAGTAGTGCCCTCCCAGTGTCTCACAACTTCAACATCTTTTAATTTGAAATCATCGTTTAGATATTTACGGCCCGGCAGCCTTTCCATTTCCGGTAATGCTACGAAATAACTAATCACCTTGCTACCCATACACGTTAATCGGATGAAAAACTCTACTTCCCCCGATGGTTTTAAATCTTCTTCGCAAAGTAACGGACGAACAAATTCCACTGTATTTGTAACCATTTCTGGTTTTTTATAGTCTCGATATTCGGCTTGATCCATATTTACTGGGTTCATGTCAGCTGCCTTTTTTAGACAGTCAAAAAAAGATTCATGCCATTCCACAATACATTTACCAATACAATTCATCTCTTGGTCTCTGTTCCATACTGTTAAACATATAGGAGTTTTCTTTAACACCTCTTCGAGTTTCGTTGGTCTTGACAGAAAAATAACAGAATTACCAACTCCAAAATAAGGGGGTTGTGGAAGAGGTTCCGATGGTAAAATGAGCTTTACAACAGGTTTTTTTCCTTTGTTTTTCTTAGGTTTAGGTTTCTTCTTTTCTTTACCTTTTTTACCCGGTGGTGGTGGAGGGGGTGGCGCTATGAAATTATCGTGAGCTACATAAAAGTTGAAAACCGGGAGACAGCTCATTTGTAAGGTACATGTTTGCATAAACTTTAATTCTTCTTCTGATGGCATAGGCGTTCCTTTGCCTTTTTTTGCTTTCTTTGGCTTCGGTGGTTTTCGTTTTTTGCCTTTCTTTGCAGCTTCAGCTGCTGCAAGTGCTTCTGCTTCTTTTTTTCTCTCCTCTGCTTCAAGTTTAAGTTCGTATTCATCTTTTTCCGGAGGAATAATTTTAAGTATAATACTTCTGACAAATACTTCTATCATAAAAATCTGGTCCATTGCGTTTCCTTGAATTAAAAGAAAATAAAAAACTTTTTTGGGATGTCTTGTAAAATATTTATTGTTTTTATTCTTATGCATAGTTTTGATAAATATTCTACGTATCGCTTGACTACTATTTGTTGATCAAGTATTTTGTTATTAATAAGACTTGACCAGACCAACAGTTATGGTTTTTTTTTTACCTCGGGATAAATTACACAATTTAAATCCAATCCCGAAGTAAGCAAATTATATGGTTGTCTTATGGGTGCTATTAAACGATACAAATACCTAAATAGATACCAGCATAAATTTAATAAGCACCTATATCCGGAAATGCAGACATCTAAATGTTCATCGTACAAATGTCTGCCCCCTTGGGAATCGAACTCAAGCCTCGTGGTTAGTTGGCGGAGTTAGGCGTCTATGCTAACCCGTCGACCAACGAGGTGGTCAATTTTGTTCGGTCGATTTTGCCAATAGCAAAGGGATGGCCAGCAAA
Organism: Calephelis virginiensis; assembly: GCA_002245475.1. Classification (NCBI taxonomy): domain Eukaryota; kingdom Metazoa; phylum Arthropoda; class Insecta; order Lepidoptera; family Riodinidae; genus Calephelis; species Calephelis virginiensis. The sequence continues at coordinate 73,543 of NJDC01001249.1, forward strand.
AATCTTTTTTTTTTTTTTTCATTTTAAAAATAAGAAGCTAACATGATGAACATATCTGACTCAACCCCGATGATGCGAGTTGTCTGATACTCTTATGTAACAAAAATACGAATACGTTACTAATAATTTCTACTTAGGAATAAATTTAATGATATTTTAGAAACAAACGAAACTATCTAATACTTTAATAACATCTTAGAAACATGCTAAATGGATCGTTTCTCAGTATGCTTTTTTAATATTAAATATACTTATATTGGTATCAATAAATTAAGTCCACGTGTATAATTACCAGCAAAATGACGACCATTAATAATTTAATGATATGTTTAGTACATTAATAGACAAATAGATGACAAATTATGAAAAATGTCGGTTTTACTTACAATATTATTATTTTTTAAATCTAAATGATTTCTTGATTATTTCTAATAATTCCAGTTTTGAGAAAACATATTATGGTCTTGTCGCAAATATTGAAATACTTAAAATTTAACCAGTAAAACCATTTTTGTTTAGTTTTTATTTACAAATGTTTGATGTTTATGTAAGTAAAAGTTTGGTAAAGAACTGTCAATTCGTTTTAATTTTCATAAAATAAACAAAGTAGGTTGTCCCTTTAAAAAGCATGACCATGTGGACAATAAATATTTTTGCATTGCTTAATTTTCCACACAGCCACGAATAATTTCTGCGTCTTTTTTAATGAATACATAATATATCAATGGCATTTGCTTTACCGTGTCATTTTCTAAAATTTAAGTGTAATTTGTAACTTAGGTACATTTTGTAACTAATTATAAATCATAAGTTTACTTACTCATCTTCACGCCAACTCCCTAACGCGGTTGGCAGAGAGTACTGAGTGCCAAATGTCGCACTCCTCGCAGGCCTGCCTAGCTTCCTTAACAGTTATTATTTATTCATTACTTACTATGATTATATGTACGATAGAAAAAATGCAACTATTAGCCATTTAGTATGGCTTATTTGTGTATTATTGTGAATTTTCTATGATACACGAATTGAAATATTTTGATTTCGTTGAAGTTTGGACAAATTTGAACGGGGTATGTTAGATTTGGACCAATATAAGACTAATAATATGTTTTATTGTGGAGATGGCCAATGGGTGCCGTAAACATACTAATAGTTTTCTAGAGCATTTTTTATGATATTGGAAGCAAACAAGAAGACAATAATAAATAGACAATATCGATTCGATATCGATTTTTATCCTAATTCCGAAAATATTCTCAAGTCAAAATCTATTATTGGTAGCAGTAAAATTATTTCCCACACTGATTGGCGTTTGTTACCATTCATAACGATCAAAGGGAAAGACTAATCAAAGGAGAGTCAACAAAATTTTCTGAACTTATCAGAATCCTGGGTGTTTTATTTCATAATCCAAAATATATAAAAAATGAAAAAAGTATTTATCATTTTTATGATAATAAATAAAAATAATAAATACTTTATTGTCTTGAGATTTAAAAATAAATATGTAGAAAGTAATTTGATTCTTAGAACTCTACAAAATGCCTTAAAAGTGTTTTGCAAAAGCTACTAATATTTCTCTTGTTGAGTCGTTACTTCTCCCTATGCAAACGTAAACTTTATCTGACCTAAGAAAAGTTTAATAAAAAAAACTAGAACGTCTACAAAATATCAAAATCAATTAATCATATTTAGTTTACCGCCTCGTTGGTCGAGTGGCTAGCGTACACGCCTAAATACATCAGCCAACCGCGAGGCTCGGGTTCGATTCCCGCCGGGGGCAGGCATTTTTGTGATAACATTTAGATATCTGCATTTCCGGGTCTGGGTGTTTATTAAATTTATTCTGGTATCTATTTAAGTAATTCTATGTATTAGTATCGTTGACTAACACCCATAACACAAGCATATATTTGCTTACTTTGGGGTTAGATTATTTTTGTGTAACTTGTCCAGGAAAATTTATTTACATTTATTTGTTTATTATTTACGCAAGTATGATCACGTGTCAATATTTCGATCAAAGGTCAAGTGTGTTCCTGTTGATTACTATCTATTTATTATTTGCTGATCTACTCTTTCTATTAAACTATGTTACTCATATTTTTAAAGAAAGAAACACTTGTACTGTTTTACTTATCACTTATAATTTATTACTTTGTAATTAGTAGCCTACCGGTTTCGCTTATACAGCATCATCAGGGCTAAAACTTAAACTACTCAACAATATTATTTTTGATGTGTAACTATAAATTCATTATAATGGGTAGATACAAAGAATTTTGATACGTTATACAACGGAGATGCCCGCTATAGATTATTTCACCATTAAATGGTGAAAAAAGTACCATTTTAGAAAATATTAAAAAAACATGTCAATTGCTTCCACTAATTAATTAACTATTAAATTAAATTTACAATTTTTTTTCTTACATATGTAAAACTTAATTAGTTATGCTAAAATCAATTAATTAAAAGAAAAAATAATAATAATATAATAAATGCCCATGTCAAAATTAGAAAACTAAAAAATAGTATACAATAAAACATTCATTCTCTTCAATAACAAAATAAAGACATCAAAAATGGCGCATAGTGGTGTCTATAGATTGGAATGTGAGGAATGTAAGGCTGAGTATGTTGGACAAACTGGAAGGTCATTTTCAATAAGAGTTAAAGAACACATGAGAACTTGGCGTTCCGGTAAAGGGGAATCTACATTTGGTAAACATCTGAGGGACGAAGGTCATACTTTCAATCCAACAAAAAAATTTTCGGTCTTACATTACTGTAATAAGGGTAGGAGGTTAAACGCTTTAGAAGCCTTAGAAATTAATAAAAGAAAAAACAATCCAAAATTATTAAATGATCAGATGGAATTTAATACATCACCCCTTTTAAATGTTTTCTAGTATTTTAATCTAATTAAACAGTATTATTATTATTATTGTGTTGACTGCTTACTGCTTATTTCAAATGACATACCTTTTACCGTTTATTTTAATTTATTTTAGTGTGGGATATTTTTCTTATACAATAATTTAATTTTTAATTTAATAATTTAACTTGAAATAATTAATTTACTTATTTTTATTATGACATGAATGTTTTATTGTATACTATTTTTTAGTTTTCTAATTTTGACATGGGCATTTATTATATTATTATTATTTTTTCTTTTAATTAATTGATTTTAGCATAAATAATTAAGTTTTACATATGTTAGAAAAAAAATTGTAAATTTAATTTAATAGTTAATTAATTAGTGGAGGCGATTGACATGTTTTTTAATATTTTCTAAAATGGTACTTTTTTCACCATTTAGTGGTGAAATAATCTATAGCGGGAAACTCCGTTGTATAACGTATCAAAGTTCTTTGTATCTACCCATTATAATGAATTTATAGTTACAAATCAAAAATAATATTGTTGAGTAGTTTAAGTTTTAGCCCTGATGATGCTGTATAAGCGAAACCGATAGGCTACTAATTATAAAGTAATAAATTATAAGTGATAAGTAAAACAGTACAAGTGTTTCTTTCTTTAAAAATATGAATATTTGGAAGTTTTACCAAGCGCCGACGATGGAAAATATCAAATAAACTATGTTACGTTGACTTCAAATCGCATGTGTGTATCGGAGTTGTGTTCAATTCATAATCATTTGCGCATACCCCTTCACTATATAACTTTTTACGAGCTCTCTTATTAAAAGACAGCTGTAAAGTTATGGAATAGTTTGAAAGAAAGAAAGAAAGAAAGAAAAAATATTTATTTGCGGAATATGAGTGTTACAAAGATGTTACAAAATTATTTAAGCCTTCCTACATATTCTACCAACTTGTGGT
>NJDC01001249.1:84897-127024 GCA_002245475.1 Calephelis virginiensis
CGTGACCTTTTTAACAACCCTTTCTTTAACTCATACATAAACAATTTACTCACACTAACGCATATTTTTTTTGGTTTCGCTTTTTAACTGACTTTGTTTATCTAGTACATCCTAAATCTATGGTTGCAATTAACTATAATATTTTAAAATGAACTATATGTTGCCAGACATTGGAAAAGTACATGTTTGACTATAGGTTTGTCACCTATCAAATTTAGTCAATACAGAAAAGGTACTCGACCACTCGTAGGTGCCCGATTTTTACTTTTGCCAAACTTTTTGCATATACAGGCGTAAAGATACTTTCTTCTTTCTGTGGGAATCGTGACATTTTTCACTCGATACTTTAGTATGTATCTGTATAGGTATATTATTATACTCTGGTGTGTATATATCTTATTCTAAAACAAAATAATTATTTTTTTAAGTGATTTAATTGTTGCTAACCTCGCAGGTTGTTGCCATTTCTCCGGACTTTATGGACGACTATAGGGCTCAGCTTTAAATATACTCGGTTATTTAAATGTATTGGAATGTTCTATACAACGCCACGAATAAGGGTCAGCTGTCTTCCGGGAGACCAAACCATGATTTGTTGGTACGCTTTGATTACAGGGATGAAGGGGTTTCATCTCGCCGCTCGGTGCTCTGCACCGGGCCGAAAGGAGATTTTCGTTGCCGATGTAGTGAGATATCTTTTGAGTTTGAATCGGCGGGATCTGGTAATACGTGACATGGTCTCCTCAAACTCGGGGGGATTTCCGTGTCTTGTACCTAGAAATCGTATCGCTCGTATACACTTTACTTCTCATATTCTCGAAAAGGTAGGCGGAGGCATAACCAGGGCATCCACGACTAGCCGAAGACAAGTCCCACAATATGATAGGTGGTAAGCCTATCGCCAACCGGGCACATGTCCGATCCCGGGAAACGTTATTTTTATTAGAAAATAGAAAAACACACATTTCTTAGTTTTTAGTTTACCCGACCCAATTTGTTCCCCAAATAGGAATACCGGGGGCTTACTCCCGAAATTGATCCGATCTCGAGTTTGTTTCTGATTCGTACCTGATTCTGATCCGAACTCGATTTAAATCGATACTCCCGAGCAAATACGAATCGTGTACGAGGATCGAGTTACGTTCAAGTGTTATCAGCGTCGTTATGTGTATCGTCACCGCGAAATGCACTTTGTCCCTGATTAAATATTTTTTCTTATGTTAATAATTTTTGTTTTTATCATTTTGGCACTTAGAAAGTAAAACAATAATTGTTAATTGAACGTTAAAAGCTAAAATGTACACGAATACATGTGTATTGTATTTATTTTCTGGGACTAAAAAGCGATCATAAACAATATGAATGCAGAATGTGAAACTTGTATATATTTAGTCTGTGCTACAAGCTGTCAAATGTCAAAAAATAGTAAACAAAGCGCGTTGTTGTTCGAAAATAATTTTATTGAAATGCTTTAAAAAATACTAGCGACCCGCCCCGGCTTCGCACGGGTGCAATGCTGATATACTAAATACGCTACAGAAAAACTGTGAACGTTATACATAAAAACCTTCCTCATGAGTTACTCTATCTATTAAAAAAAACCGCATCAAAATCCGTTGCGTAGTTTTAAAGATTTAAGCGTTCATAGGGACATACAACATGACACATGACAGAAAAAGCGACTTTGTTTTATACTATGTAGTGATTAATAATGGACCGTGTTCCGCCCTGGGCGTAAAACAGCCACGATATCTTCTACCGAAACAAACCAAGATCCCATCCTAAGCCGAGGTACGGTCTCACAGGAGGGGGGTCCCAGGCCCCACCCAAAATTCAATCTCTGGCTGAGCACTCTGCTCGCCCACTAGCCCGGTGACGTTGTTATTAAAGTCTATAGACGTACACAACAGTAGTCATTTCAAAAAAAAAATGGATATAGGTACTAAAATGTTCTCCAATGTTTAACTTTCATAGCCAGTTAATCAATACGATATATTATGTTGTGTAGCAGGCAAAGGCATAAACTATTTTTTGCAGATAAAAGCTACCATTCTTAGATTCTAAAATGATTGTAAATGCACTTGCTTAACAATAATTTTAGAATGTAATTATTTGATTGCTTGTGCTAGTAACTTCGTAAGTACGTATTTTCGTAGGAAAATGTGTCATCTATTGCTAGTATGAAGACACTTGTGTAATTGCTAGAAGAAAATACTGGAATTGCAATAAGACACTTGTTTACTGCTTAAGCGCGCCAGCACACTTACAAAAGTAGGCAGAAGCGACACTATCATTAAATTCAAGGTAAACAATATTTATACTATTTAAAGGTGTCATTCCATTGTGTTTAACAGTTTAGGGGTGACAATTCTATCATGTATATATAAAACAATACTTTTTTTAATTACAGTCTTGAGCTTATAAGAAACAAACTCTAAAAAAATGGCACAAAAAAAATGACGATGATGATGGTGGGGCTTGTTTAGCTGCAATCTACAATGGAGCTTGATAAAAGATTTATAATGGGAGGATCTAACATGCAGCTGCAGATGATCCAGAATTGAGTATCTCATTGGTCATCATTCCTATGGTAAGTTTAATTTATTTCCCTTTAATAATAATAAAAAACTTGTAACTTATTAGCTAGACAGTTAGCTATGCTAGATCATTGAAAAGTATTATTTGTGTGTGTAGTACACCAGCAGTACTCCACAATTTTGCACAAGAATGTCTTTATTTGTACTGAACTGATTTTGATGAAATATAGCCTATGTTACTTGAGAGTAATGTAGGTTTCTATTTGTCAAAGAAATTTGTAATTGGTACTGTAGTTTTTATAGAAGCCTATTTAATGCTAACAAAAAATAAAAATATGCCTTTATAATATACTAGACAAGCATCAGCTGTATCTAGTATTTCAAAAAAAGATGTATGTATATTTATTTATATGAACATACACACCATGCCCATATACACCAAAGGTTATTATGTATTTTCATCCTTAAGGTGGGATTTTAAGTTTTGCGTAAGTATGTCTACAGACATGCACCCTCAAAACCAGAACACGCCATTGGCAAGCACTGTCGCTATTGTGACAGAAATAGGTAAGGCGTTGGTACCAAACTGGGCAATTTATTGCAAGACTTGACCTAGCCATGGTCAAGGTATTAGTAACAGATGAACTTGTAGTCATCTCTTACTACCAGGGGCAGTAGATAGGCAGTAGGTCTATTCTTCAAGGAAGCCTGAAACCAAAATAGTTTTATGATATCTATAAAAATAAAATATCCTTGACTGTTTTTGACAGATATAATACGAAGTCCCAGACACTGCTGTCGATAAGTGCATCACAACCTGCTACCTACAGAGTGACAGCAGCCCATAATGAAAGAAAAAAGAGAGTTGCAGTTTAAACAGCTACTTCTGCCAAATGGAACAGCCTTATGCAATCAATTAATAATTTAGCTAATTCAATAATTACAGGTGTTAACAATATTGCTCAAAAAACCTTTAAAATAATTTCCTACAAAATTAATTACATGATAATACTCTGTACTTGCCTTTCCATAAAACTTGTTATGTTACAGTTTTATTTTTTGTTAGTAACCCTAAGCCAATGTAGTAGTTGCTTTTTCAAATTATATTACATTTTTAATAAATCAATTAGATTTTTTTGTTCTTTAATTGAAAGTAAAATACTAAGCGCTGAAGTATTTTAACAAAACCAAAGCAACACAAGGCTCGCCCGATGGTAAGAGATAGCCATGGCCTATACACCACCATAAATGTACAGGTGCGTCGCTGCCCTTTGGCCAGAATGCCTATTTTGAAAGTCTACCGACTACCCTACCTTTCGGGCCGGAACCTGACAGTCATTGTGGCTGCGGGAATAGATAAGGCAGTGGATCACTAACCATGCAAGTTGCTGCACAATGCTTTACAATTATTTCTTTTTAAATTCGGATACTATTTCTTTATGGAATTGGATAGCACAGAATCGCATAGATCACCTTAATGGTAAAATACACACAATTAATTTAGGCACCAAAGACGGTAATGGCGCTTTCCCAGCTCAAGGCTGAAATGGTGAGCATCTTTTTTCAATTCACCCTCAACTGGAACACGACATTGGCAAGCACTGACGCGGTGGTAATTAACATTGACATTACAAGTCAACTTGCGATTAATATCACTCCGTCTAGCTGGTTTGTTCATATAAGGTGGTAAGTCTACTACCAATACTGTAAATAATTCTTTCGTAGGGCGATAATTCGTGCGGAATTCTTCTGAGACCATTTCCTTGGCCGCAAGTTATAACGACTCATTCTCAACATATTTCTTCTCGCACGTAAGTTCACTCGATTTGCTTCATCATGGACATTAAAAAATGCAGCAAGACGAGCCATAACAATTTGTACTTTTAGATAATTCACAAGTAAATTCCAAAACAACAACACTCGATCCTACAAAAAGTACCTTTTATTGTATCGAATTATTTGTCAGATGGAGTGAGGAGTACGCATGTTTCGATTCTAATGAATTTTTCGATTCAAATTAATTCCAATTCGAGCCACAGTTCGATTGTGCGCTAGTGTCAACTTCAAGAGTAAGAATTGACGTAAATTCGAAACAAACTCGATTGATTTAGAACTCGAAGCTGTCGGGAGTGAGGCAGCCGTATTTCAAAACGGAAGAAACGTACCCATGATACGCTAAAAGAGGTGCATTTAGATCTGACACTTCCCTTATTCGTCTGAACATATATGACAAACCTATCAATTTTATTGCAAAGTGATTCAATATGTGACTTCCAATTACAAAATTTATTAATTTTTATTCCTAGGAAGTTAGTAATCTACAGTTTCTATGGCAGAATTATTGAAATAAACATGATATTAAAAAAAGAAATTAACCCCTACCAGGGGTGGAAGTTTTAATCAGGAATTTATTATTATTTGTCTATTATTTAGTCAGCTTCGTTGGCCGAGGAGTTAGCGTACGCCACTAACTCCACCGACATACCGCGAGGCTCAAATTCAATTTCGAAACGGGAGCAGGAATATGTGTGATAAACACAGATATCTTGATTTCTGGGTCTGAGTGTTTATTAAATTTATACTGGTATATATTTATCGTTATCAACCACATATAACACCAGCATATAATTTGCTTACTTTGGGGTTAGACTTTGACTAAATAATCAAAGGGGATAGTTCAATTATTTCTGAAATTTATCCAAAAAGTAACAAATAAAAATAGGAAAACAATACTTTAAATAATTTCCCTATACATTAATTAATAAGTATCTGTTTCCCTATTTGTTATAGTCAGCATCATGACGTATCAGCGGCAGGACAATGTTCTCACACAAAATCCTACTTAATATTTTTTTATAAATTCAAAACTTTGTGGGAATGGATGGATGATGTTACTCTTTCAAGCAAAAACTACTAAATGGATTTAGATGAAACTACATGAATTTTGTTTATACATCGGAATAACACATTTATATTTTATATAAAAATATACTTTATATCGCGAGCGAAGTTGCAAGTGGAAGCTAGTGTTATAATAAGTAGATGTAATTTTCGAATGCTCCTACAAATTTATAAATAAAATTATAAGGTTAAATATTGCTATCATCAAGTGCATAAAGATAGGACAGAATCACAAACAAGTGGTAAACAAAAAAACTGGTTGCGTCGTAGTAGAGTTCAACGCCGGGGTCGAGTTTACGCACGCGGCGAGCGTAGGGGCAAGGGGAAAGGGGGGAGGTGCGCCCGCGCCACATTAGTCTTTCGATTTAGTTTTCTAGATGGGCCACATTATTTAATTAAAATAATATGTTTAATTATCATTTATTGCATTTCATAGCATTTATTTGGTCGCGGGATTAGCGTACGCACATAAGGTGTGTCACCAACCAACTGCGAGACTCGGTTTCGATTCCCGACGGAGGCAGATATTTGTGTGACAAACATTTAAGGATAGCACACAACTAAGCGGGGCTGAGTGTGTGGGAGTGGGTCGGGACGCATCGCATTACCGGATTTCTGTTACTCAGTGCCAAAGTATAGAGTGGCAACTCGACATTGAAATCGTCAAGTATGGAAAGTGGCCCCTTGTAGTTATCATACAAAATGTAAGCGTTAAAATGTCATTAGGATTCTATTCACATTAGCAGTCTCGTGATTTTTGATGACAATAGGCGTTAAAGGCGCACGGGGGCACCAAGTGGAAATCCACCCAATGGGCCAGGCTCTGTGTTCGTTGCTCCATAAAAAATGCATGAAAGCAATCTAGGTGGATTATTGCAATTCAATTGCAATTCAAAAATGCATGAAAGCAATCTAGGTGGATTATTCAAGGCGTCCCGTCCCGGCCCGTCCAAATGTACGCTATCCTTTAAATGTCTCCACAAACTGCGCAAAACTTAATTTGCCTGGCGCAAAGTTAAGTCTGTCACTGTAAAGCCTGCACTACACTTCTCGCGAAATATTCTGACCCGAAAAAGAACCGGAGAGCGGGTTGGGCATTCACTGTAGAAAGGACATTTAACGTTGGTTTGTTCAAGTGGAACGAATGACAGATGAAAGACTGAGAAAGCAGATATACATTGCTAATATGGATAGATACCTGGGGAGACTAGGTTGACATTCCTTGATCAAATCGCATATGTATTACTTGAAGGTGGTATTAAGAGTCTTCGAAACTAGCGGTTTTATATGGAAGCGGCGATAATTCTGAAGAAAGCAAGGCTGGTCTGTAAGTATCGTAACATTTAGCATTAATGAAAGCTCATAAATTCCTAGAAATACTGAAATTTTTGACACTATACAGACAGACCACTGTTGAGAATCGGATCCTAGTTTAGTCGTTATCGGTGACGTTAGACGTATAATTTTTTTTGTTGTCAAGGTCGTGCAGGACGTAGACATAGTAAATACCACATCTAGGATTTTTGATCTTTGGCTACGCGCGAGTAAATGCTCTGTCTCTTTCTCGCCTTGATATTTAAATTTAGAATCGTGTTTGTACGTTATACGGTTTGCAAAGTCCTTAACTATCTAGACAGTGGACGGCCGAATAGATCTAGACAACTAAGTAGCTGCCTATATTGATGCGGGTTATACATTACTGGAACACGTGACTTTTCTTATAGATAACAATATTTTCCTACCACTAGATTGAGTCCTGTTAGGACTACCATTTACTCATACGAGTAGAGATGAGTCATTTTTGATATTAGGAAATTTAGAAAAAAAGAAAATAATCACCTTAGAACGGAACTCATAACCTTCGTCTTTGGAACGATATTTAGCCAATTGAGCTACTGAAGATTAAGTTAATTCGTTGAAATATTTAATTCCTAACATTCATACATATACATATGTATGTTTTCAAGTCAAGTCCCTTGCTCGTAAATGACATAAAATGAAATGTGTGTAACATTTCACAAATAAATTAAGACGTTATAAAAATATTTAAGTAGGTATGTCAACATTTTCTACCACATTTTTGTGTGCAAATACAAAGTATCAAGTGCCAAATGTGACGATTCTTGCAAACCTACCTAGCTGCCTCTAAATTCATTTCTCTTTTCATACAAACCCGACTAATTTGATTTTGGGATATCAACCGAGGTATCCTTTGATACCTACATCCACCCGTATCTGAATTGTATATGTGTTTTGTCAATGTTTGATCTGCTATTCTTTTCACATGTCTAAACAACCCTTTCTTATTATTACAATTTAAATTACACTCTCTTGTTCTATCTGATCTCTGTTGTGGATGCGGTTTGCGAGCGTAACGTCACATCATATTTTCCGTAGCGCTCTTATTTTGACCAAATTTAGCACACTTTCATGCTTTTTTTGACATACCAAAATTTACCTTCCATATAGTAATGTTGGGACAGGTACAAAATTACGCAATACGAGTCTAGAATTCTAATTTAAAAATTGGCTCTAGGAGCTTAAACAGCGCTCACTTTCTTACATTATTTCCTGCACACACTATCCCTGCTACCAAACCTGCTACAGCGTACCTTCTCTCCCTGGTAAAAGCACTAGCAAATTATACATCAAACCAAGACAAAGCGTTGCCGTCCCACACCAGGCATCCGCCACAAGTTTTATACCGTAAATATAGTCTTATCGATTAAGTAGGACTACCCCTTTCAAATAATGTTTTAAATTTTACGTAAACACGAATTGCGAATGCAAGTAAGTGAAATACGAGTAAGGTATATGTGACATTTTGTAATGTAAGCTTAAAATAAAACATATACGTTTTCGCAATAATTTATTAGCAAATATGTCACGGAACACAGGAAAGCATATATTTTGGAACTGTTCCAAATTGGAGCGATACCTTATTTTGCGTAACACTAGAGTTTCAGACATAGAAATATTTAGTAGTATTAGTCTAGAATTTATTTGCTATTGAAACCGTAGTCTATTAGTTATTGTAAAAAGTTGGTCTTCGTTGATACGACTAGCAAGTAGTTCTCCTCGTGTAGATTAGGGCTAATTTAATATTATATTACATGCTTCTGACTTTCCTTCTATAAGGTACATATAATTGTCGGTTTGTTTGTCATTGACGTCGTGACCATAACTAAATGGTAGAATTCAGAGTCTTGATTTCACTGGTCGACCTTTTCTTTCCGACATAGCGTAAATACTAGCCATTATCGGGTTTGATTAAGGGGAGTAAGTTAAACTTTTTCACGCAATGAGTTTTGATATACGAGCCTCTGGAACAAAACATCCGTAAATGATAGATGACAGTGCAATAAACAGTTGTTTTAATTTGCTGTAGACATAAAACCAAGAAGAATATGGTTACATAATTTATAACTCAAGAATGCCTATACTGATGACGATGGTAGTTTTTGGATTCACCCTGAATATCACAATAACTGATAAAGAAGTACTGTAAGGCTTAACAGATTTTTCTAAATTTTGTGCATAGTAGCTTATAACCTGGTTCAACGTTTAATATATCTTTTCCTCGTTGGAAATCGGTCGTTTCCATCACTAATTTTAAAAAGGAAAGAGCCTATGATTTTTTTTAAATATTTAGACATAAATATAATCAACATCAGCATTAATAATGATGCCGTTAACATAGATGATAATAAAATTAAACATTTTTAAGTATTACTCAAAACCATTAGTCGAATAACGCTAAAATTAATACAGAATTGCCACGGAACCATGATGTATATTTACTAATAAACCACTTTAAAACTCGGTTCATTGGTCATTGGCCTAGTAATCGCGTAATAAACATACAAAAAAAACATTCAAATTTATAACCACTTTTTGAAGTTGGTCAAAAAGTTTAATGGTTAATAGGTAGAAAAAACTGTTAATCGTATTGTAATCGTAGACGGTAGCCAAAACCTAATCTAAAGCATATTACCATAATTAATTATGATAGTAGTATTAACTTTGATTGACGTCCTCAGTAATAATGAGAATCGATTAATTAATGATCAAATAGTTCTGAGAATGATGGCCGTTCAATACATTACAGATGCTGGCGGAGCTCATTATCCGACGTTAATGATATGTCAGATCAGTGAGATTTAAAGTATATTTAATTGAAGAACCGTAGGTTGAAGAACAAGTGACAATAGCCTCACATATAAAACTCGTCAACATAAATAAAATGAATATTTCTTTCTCGTCTCACTTTAGATTTGTACAATAAGATACTCAGTGACTTTAAGGAGGTCTATAGTGTAGATGAAATGAAAGTAGAATATTTCCTATAATTTTTTTTTTATTTTGAAAGTTGATCAGTTACTATTCTGAAAAGTAATGCCATAATACTTTTTTCAAAACTCAAATTGTATTTACATTTTTATTCACGAGTATTTTTTACATCGTCACCCAATCTTGAATAACTAATAAGCTGCCCTCTTTATATCTCCATATCATCCTCATATTAATTGCTTTAACTATTTTGCTACTGAGGATAAAATATAATCACTTCTTTATAGTCACTAGTAATTAGATATAATATAATTAATTAATTAATAATATATATATATATATTTGTCTGATATTATATCTACCTATGACGTGAAAACAACAATAATTTTCTTTTCTATACAAATTCTTATAGTCCTTGTTAAATAAACACCTTGTGTTATTTTACGCTTATTATAGTCGTGACATGTATACGTTTATTCGTGTTTTACACTTCTTGGTACAAAGCCTTTGTTGCATGACAGCATAAATACATGCTAAAATCAACGGTTTAAAGTTTATATTCCCCGCACTATGTATTTCTCACGGGCCTACACAGTTACAGAAAGTTAGAATTTTTAATTTACTCTCAGAACGTGAGTTACGTGAACTTAACAAAAAAAGCAACAAAACAGATATCGCAAAAACAGCTGGTTTTATATTTATGATTTATGAAAATCTGTCTATTTTCTGTCTATCTGTTACGCATTCGCGGCTAAGCCGTGTCATCATTAAGTTTTAGTGAGATTCTTAATAGGTAACTAATCGGAATTATAAAATAGCTTTTAATGAATTTCATGACAGCTTAATTGTATACTTATTTTGCGTTATATTTTCCAAAAGTTAGAATAAAAGTGTAATCCAATCAAAAATAAATGGCTTTCTGAAGGTCTTTTAAAATATTATAAAGTGAAACATCATTTGTATTTTAAGTGTCGGAACCCTCATTTTAACAAACAGGGTTATAAGAACACTTATATTAATTGTAAAAAAATATTGCCTAAATGTGTATTAAAATCTCAAAAACAGCCATCACTCAAATAATTTGAAAAAATCAATAAATGCAAAACCTCGTGGGATATAATTAATAATAATAAAAAATAATAAATATCCCTGGACAAGTCACACAAATAGAATCTAACCCCAAAGTAAGCAAATTATATGCTTGTGTTATGGGTGTTAGTCAACGATTGTAATACACAGAAATACTTATATAGATACATGAATAAATTTAATGAATACCCAGACCCGGAAATGCAGACATCTAAATGTTCTTCACACAAATGCCTGCCCCCGTCGGGAATCGAACCCGAGCCTCGCGGTTAGTCGATGTAGCTAGCCACTCGACCAACGAGGCGGTCAAATGTGTTTTTCAAAATAAAACATATAAAGAAGAAAGATAACAAATTTACATAAATAAAATAATTTATAAAGATCCTCAACTCATTTGTAAATACTTTAATGAGTTCATCATGAATCAGACTAAATGTTTTTTATCAAAATCAGGACAGATCCACATGTCGTATAAAATCACATGATTTTTACAACCACATTAAATCCATATTGGGTCTTGGTGCCATCGTGAATGAAGGTGGTCGAATTTTTTTCATTATTATTGAATTTCGTGTTTATATTGAGTGAAAATAATTAATTTAGTTGGAAATCATATTAATTTTGTTCATTTAAAGTGCACAAATGAAATAATCATGAAGAAATTAGTATATCGTCTATTTCCTCGCTCCCGTCAAATCTCACTAGATGAGCTTGAGTAACGAAGCCACTGCTTTACTCAAGACCCTGATCTGACATGACTCTGTACATAGTGACTAATGACTGTATATTTTATAAGAATAAACTAACTTGATATTGGCAAAGTAGTTGTGAAAAACGATCGAAAGCCATATTTATAAAAGAAGAAGAAATCTATGTTTTTAACACCAGTGAATGAGCAAGATATAATTAAAGTATTGATTGATCAAGATTTTTCAAAGAATGTATGATTCTTTGAAAAATACAAGGGTCAGGGTATGACAATATAAGCACAGATATATCAAAAAACGTTGCATTTATTATATCAAAACCTCATTGCCATATAATTAACTTATCATTCTTGGAAGGGAAATATCCTAAACGCTTATAAAAGTCTAATCAAACCGTTATTGAAAGTAATTATAGCATTGTAACTTCCATTCCAGTTATTTCAAAAATATTAAAGATAATTATGTATGAAAAACTTTCCAGTTACTTATTTGCTTTCAACATAATATTAAAAAATAATCAATATAGATTTAGGAAAAGTAGATCTCGAGTACATGCATGTTTTGTTATGTAAAAAAGTAACTGACTGTTTTTATAATAAAAGGTATGCGCTTTCTGTATTTTTAGATATGAGTGAAGCATTTGACTTTTTTTCATATAAAATTTTAATAAATATACTTGAAAAATTTGGCACTAAAGGTTAATCATGAGAATGGTTGAAACGCTATTTAGAAAACAGGAAGTAGTGTGTTCAAGTATCAAAAATATTTGGTAACAGTAAGAAAATTTATAATTCGAGTTGTATTTTTAACTGTTGTGTAATGCAAGGTGTACTACCATTTTAGGGCCATTTTCTATTAATTTACTAGCTGCCTGTTCCGGCTTCGCTGGGATGGTATTTTTTTTAATCATAAATTGAGATGTAAACTATCCTATCTTTCAAGTTGGATCAAACTGCACACGGGGTCCAAATTTGATTGAAATCGGTTAAGTAGTTTATGAGTCCATCGCAGACAAACAACGTGACACGTTATTTATATATATTATGAAGATAAGATAATCTATATTTTAATACGTGATGCCAAAACTTTGGACCCATTTTTACGAAATTGCGCGGACACAGAAGCATAAAATTTGGCGCACTTATAGTTATGTGTAGTAGAAGTGCAGAGTGCTAATATATTTTGAAATAATAATGCTTATAAAGTACATTAAATCAATAAATAAAACATTAACCACACTACTATGCATGTGACACACACAAACAAACTTATTATTAATGATAACGATAAAACATCACAGATGGCGCACCATACAGTTTGGAAACAAAGTAATTGGTCTTGAGAAATGAAGATGGCATTCTTATCAACAAGGTATTAAAATTTATTAAGGTCGAATTTCGACCAATGGACGACCACTAGTTTATATAAATGATTCCATCAAGTATGACTCTATTCTATTTGCAGATGATACTACTTTTTTCATCAATTGTAAAAGTAAAACTGATTTAAAAGGGGAAAGAACTGAAACCTTGACTAAAGTTTAATCATGGCTTAGTAATAATAATTGAAAAATAAACCTGTACAAAAAAAATCAAGAGCATTATAAAGAGAATATGTAAGCAGATGTAGTTTTAAATAATACAACTATAGAAAGTTTATAATTTACGAAATTCGTAGGAATATAAATTTATAAACCTTGTAATTGCATATTGAGTCTCTTTGTAATAGAATTGATAGGTTGATGTATATTTTCAAAAAAATAGAGATGTGGCATTCTTAAACGCATGTTTTAGCTTACCATGAATATGATTCCTCTATTTTGCAATATCCCTATTTGGGCAAATTCTGTAGATTTAGTTAGAATCTTTAAAGTTCAAAAAAAGTGTATAAGAGCTATAAAAAATTGTTAAAAACATAAAAAATCACTAATTGTAAGAATTAATTTAAATATTGACAGTATATTCCTATCATTTGAGTTAGAGTGAAATTAATATTAATACATAAGATTAATACATGAGAAAAGTACGATTCAACTAAATTATGACTTGAAAATATTTGTGCGTGAGTCCATGCGTTTAATGTGTGTACGTGTGTGTATGTGTGTGTATGTATGTGTGTGTGTGTGTGTGTGTGTGTGTGGGTGTGTGTGTGTGTGGGTGTGTGTGTGTTTGTTTGTTTGTTTATTTTTATACATATTTATATAGAGTTCAGAGGTCTAATCTTTAATCTATATGGATTTTAGAGCTTAGATTAGGTCAGCCAATTTAAAAATAAAAGTGTAAAGTGTAAAAAGAGTAAAAAGTGTAAAGCCGAAGCGCATAACTTAAATAATAGTACTATACATTCGTGCTAACCACTTTTGAAGTCACTCTAAATTTTACCTTTATCTTATTTATAATATATTATGGCAGTACGTCCATTTGTAAAATATTTTTTTGTTTAACTAAAACAAATACTGAAGTGTTAGGGAATTCACATTTTAGAAATAGTGAAAAGTTGCATGTGCCTTGCCAAAGACTTAATATCTATAAAAATGATGTATACTGCATTTTATCAATTCATGTATAATTAATCAAATATCTGATAGTTTCAAATCACTGCCTCTAAAAACTTTCGGGAAAAAGCTTTTCGACTGGCTGTTAGAGTAAATGACTTACTTGCAGAAAGGATTAATTAATAATTTATTAATCATTGACAAATAAAAATATGAAATATCTTAGTTGCGGAGAAGTTTGTTTCACCATTTCTTCTCCTGACTGGATAGGTTTGGAAACGGTGGTAGTGTATGGTAGATAGGATAAAACTTGATCATTATAATTTTTGTTTAAATTAATAAGTGATAGCCTTGCAATAAATATGTTTTAACTTATTTAGCTAAAACACATAAGAAACAAAAATAAAAACTACATACCAATTAGGTTGGTTAGATATTTGCACACCACAATGTGCTGGAATATGTTGGTACGAATAAGTATTTTGTAATAACTTTTAAAGACACATATGCCGCAAATGAATAAATTTCATTTCATATGACCGCGTCGTTGGTCGAGTGGCTAGCGTACACGCCTAACTAAGCCGACCAACCGCTAGGCTGGGGTTCGATTTCCGACGGGGGCAGGCATTTGTGTGATGAACATTTAGATGTCTGCATTTCCGGGTCTGGGTGTTTATTAAATTTATTCTTGTATCTATTTAAGTATTTATTTTATTATTTTAGAATTATTTATTAGAATCGTTGACTAACACCCATATCACACCCATATAGTTTGCTTACTTTGGGGTTAGATTCAATTTGTGTAACTTGTCCAGAGATATTTATTTATTTACATCACGAGTGAAATCTATATAAAAATTAATCGTTAAATGTGTTGGTAAGCACAAAACTTCCGAACGACTGGACCGATTTGGGTAATTCATTTTTATATTGTGTTACTTATTATCAGGAGAAAGTTCATATGAAGAGAAAAACCGGGAAAGTTGCAGACAAAATGGGAAAAATAATACTTCATTATTTCCCATACTGAACGGTTGGAACGAAGTTCGCGAACTTCGTTCCACTATAAAATACATAAAATAGTTACAGTTTTTGACCTCATTAGTCGAGTGGTTAAGATACACGCCTGACGCCACCAATCACATTCGTGGTCCAGTGTCATAGAATAACTCAGGTTACTCCGCTTCGAACATACCACTCCATTGTTTTACATAGGCTACTATTTTTGTGTGAGGTAATTCGTTTTTTGTCAATACCAACCACCCGCGTGACCAGGGTTTAGTAGGCTTTTGTGACAACTTGTCCGATGTGGTCTTACCGCCTTACTTATTCCTGCCGCAATATTGATAGCATTACTGTGGTTTACTTTTAAAAGAGAATAGAGTTGAAAGTTTATTAAATTTATTTCAGTATCTATGTAAGAATTTATTTGTATTAGTATACAACCATAAAAAGCGTCTAGGTTATATGCTTACTTTGGACTTAAATTTAATTTGTGTGACCTGTGCATGGATATTTACTTATTTGTGGTAGCGTCAGAGCATAAAATATTATGTTTTATTAGCCTGCTAGCTTGCTCTTCTAAAAAATAGTCGGCAACTAATATGTTTAAAAAATTGTACTGAACTGACTCAAAAAGTTTTAAAATCGTGAATTTTTAAATTGTTACAAAATTACTAATACGTGCCTGTATTCCATAATAATTACCTGAGTATTATAACAGTTTATGAAGTGAAAAACTTTATACGTTTTAAATTGATATTGATGATGCTTCGGGGGGATCATGAGTTATTTAAAAGAAAACCTGCGGGTTGATGAGCGATCGTCTATTAATAAGAATTTCTAACATTTCAAATTCTGAAACAATTTTAAAGAAAACTCGCGTGACAAACTTTTAATGGAAGACTCAAAAATAATTTTAGTTTTGGATGTGAAAGTTTCAAACTGTAAAATTACTTTATATTTAAATAAAAAAATAATATAAACGAGAAAAAAATATTGATGTCCAACGATTAGTTCAAGTAGTAGGCTTCTTTGAATTTTAATTAAAAAAATAATAGATATTCTAAAGCGGTAGCAGTTGGTAGTACTTTTATTATTATTTTTTTTGCATAAAACACCATTTGTGTAGAAGTAACTTAATGTGTAGAATACACCAAATAGCACTAAACCTGGTAGTTTAATGAATACGGCATTTAAATAATTATTATTTAAAGAAACAGTTATTCTACGAGTTATAAAGAGGTTTCAAGCCTGTTCAATTTAAACATCGGTACCATCATCAAGGCACAAGATAATATATCAGAGCTTACTATCAAAATACCCTAAACTTAGTCTATTTACATAGGACAAAGCAACTGTCGCACATTACGTAGGGTAATTGGCAGCCGAAAACCTTTCGCCCAATGGTATTCAATTAGGATTTGGATAAACAATATTCGAACATT
The DNA here is from genome assembly GCA_002245475.1 of Calephelis virginiensis. Lineage (NCBI taxonomy): Eukaryota > Metazoa > Arthropoda > Insecta > Lepidoptera > Riodinidae > Calephelis > Calephelis virginiensis. Next base: position 101,363 of record NJDC01001249.1, read on the forward strand.
TCTCACATTCGGTTGTACTTTGTAATGTACCGTCTCGTAAATGACTTTGTTAAAGTTAGCATTATTTATTTTGTAAAGCAGTGTAAATAGTGTATTGTGCGTATTACACCTAACACTTCCATTACGATACCAAATAAACTAATAAAGAATTATTTTAGGTTCTAAGCTTTGTTTTTTTTGTTAAATTAAAAAATAGTTAGAACAGAGAAGGACTATTATGTCTACTAGTGGTCGTCGTTTATTGATCGAAATACGACCATAATAAATTTTAATATCTTGTTGATAAGAACGCTATCTTCATTTCTCAAGACCAACTACTTTGTTTCCAAACTTTATAGTGCGCCATCTGTGATCTTTTACCGTTATCATCAATATATTTGTTTGTGTCAAATGCATGGTAGTGTAGGTAATGTTTCTTTTATTGATTGAATGTACTTTATAAGCATTATTATTGAAAAACATTAGAGTTCTGAGTGTAGAAGAAGACACATAAACTATAAGTGTGCCAAATTTTATGCTCCTTCGTTTAAACGTAAAAAGGTCCAAAGTTTTGGTATGACGTATTAATATATAGATTAACAATTGACACGCTCAGGCAGTCAGCGGGTAAGTGTATTATTATTGTTCTCGTTACACCGTCACCTTTGCTATACAATGATCAAACACAGTACTCAGCAACAACTGGCACATAACACTTAAAAATAATTTTAAGATCTAACGACTGCAAAGCAAAAGCTTGTGGGAAATGATTCCAATGATAGCAACTACTGTCATAATATTTGAATATTGAGTGGCAGACCTCATTTGCACTTACATCGGAACCTTACTATGTTCGACGAGTAGGTACCAAACATTTAGTATTTTCTTATTTTATGATTGCCACGTAACTAAATTACAATTATATTCATCCGTATATTCTGGCTAACTCTTGTGGGAAACAGACGTAAATATACTTTTGTTTTTATTAAATGTTATAAACGATATGATGCATGTCATACTTACTACATTGTGGTAGTATTATTTTCGTTAGTATTAACAATTGAAGGTGTACCACAATCTAACGAGTTTATGTATTTGGAACAACAAACAAATTGATATTTTGAAGTTAATTTCAAGTATTTAAAAATAGTACATTTTCTTTCAACATTTTGATTTCAATATTGTAATAACCTACAAACGCTGCAAAAATGAAAACTGAATCTAACGGTTGTAAACGATTCTAAAACTGTCCCTACACATAAATTTTATCAATACCCTACTAGTGGATCAATGAGGAGATAAGAATAAAACGTTTAAAAGTGCCACTCAAAAACCACTAGTACGATCACGATAAACCCGACATGGGACCACTTCGGAACAATGACCTATCTTTCGCGTAATCCCGTAATTCACAACGAACACAAAAAATATACAAATATAAAATATACGTTTCGCTCACAAAGTTTTCGTCCACAGTGGACGAAACGACACCTTTTTATTTTATTATTTTTTTCACTGACGATTCGTCCACTAATCAAAAAAGTTGTTTTATACAGTCAGATACAAAACTTTAATAATTTTAATCAAAGTAATTTTAGAATCAACATTTCTTTGTAATTACGAAATTGACATGCAATATGCATTATTCGTGTAAATATTAAAGTTTTGAGTAGGATAAAAAATTAAACTAAAAATTTAAAAAGCCCCGACAGAAGAATTTAATTTCCTTTAAAAAGTAAAAAAATTGCAGGCATTCGGTTAATCTCCCCACTTTCATCCCCCAAAACGTTTAAACGGCGCAAACGATTTTAATCAAACATACACAAACACTCGCACATAAGTCACCTTTAATACAAAAGAAACTAAATTGAAATCACTGCATCCGTTCGGGAGTTATGATGCCACAGACAGACACGTCAAACTTATAACACCCCCCTTTTTGCTTCGGGGATTAATAAAATAAAACGATCTATTTCGATGTTTTTAACTTATAAGATATCTTTTTTAAGATTTATAAGATCTTTGTACAATACATAAATACAGCTAAAATACTTATTACTCTAGATTTAATAAAAATATTTTACATGTATGATACAATTAAGCATAAATAAATAAACCATAAATAAACCAAATAACCAAATATTATTTATGGATACGAATTTTGTTAGCATTGTAAAAAGGCTTCTATCGGCTAAATATACATTTTGGATGACTTTCATTTAAACTGATTTTTATACATTTTGAGGAAAATTACTTTTCTTAATAATGTAATACCAAAACAATGTGACTGTTGTTACATATACCTATAGATATTTTATGTGATTATATTGTTGATTAGCAAAAACAGATATTTTAAAAATGTTGATTTTTATACTAAATATACGTTACGATTGATTTTTGTTTTTTTTTTGCATAATAGTCATGTGTGACTAACATTGATAAAAATTGCTTTGGACGTCATAAAGCAAGCTTTAACCAAACCGCCGTCAAATAGTTGTAATTATAAAGTCTTAAAATAATAAAATATTATGGTATCATAAAACTTTTCCATCTGACTGTACTAAATAGCGTCTATAATTAATTGAAAGTGGTCGAATCGTCAGTGAAAAAATTAATAAAATAAAAAGGTGTCGTTTCGTCCACTGTCGATGAAAATTTCGTGGACGAAACGTCAGCAAGCCGAATTGAGAGCCACCTCCGTGTTTGGAGTCGGTTAATGAATTAAACGGAATTGTATATTTATATAAAATATAAAAGCACAAATTTATATTTACTCGTATTCACGTGTCATTATTGATAAAAAAAATATTTGTCTGCTTGTGTTTTTGTGTTTTATTTTTTTAATTGAATAATACTTGTTTTTCTTGTGAATTTACAATAATCCAATATTATGAAAAGTATTAAAGCCACCCTTCATAAAAAACATGCTATCTTATTTTCACAGCAAAGTGACATAATTTTATTTTATAAGATTAAATAATTCTAGATCTTATTATAAGAACCAGCGGGCTAATTTAATACCAAAATTAACTGAACTATGCACATATCTATGACGTTATTAAAACTGTTGGCTGATTAAAGGACAATGTTATGAAATACATGGAGTAGCTTCTTGTAGCTAGTAATTTTCTTAATCATATCACATTTTTTAATGAAATTTTACAGCGAACAAACACGTTGCTCTCCTGATGATAAGGGATAACAGTTGCCTATAGACACCATATGTTATAGGTCCGTCGCTGTCCTGAGGTCAGGTTAGAAGTCTACCGGCTACCCTATCTTCCACACGGGAACTTGACAGTCATTATGACGGTAGGAATAGGTTTTTGAAATTGTAATTGGCGTTTCCGATTATCGTAGGGAATCCAAATCTTCATTTTCAATTTAGTTTTCCGGCTATCCACGGGGCTTGTCCTATAGGTCAAAATTGTTTTTCCGCAGCACTGGTGCCACGGCGGAATTCATACTCGGAAAAACTTTGAAGCTTGTATATTATGTGCAACAACTAATTCTGGTAAAAAGTGTCTGAACAAGCTATACAATATATTTGGTATTATTTCTCGTAAATCGTGATTCCGCTTTAGTTTCATTACCACACCGTGATTCGATGATTATATTTTGCAAAAGGTAGGTCATGATTGCGAAGAATTTCCAAAAGATGTCGCGTCGTCGAGGTGCATGATTTATTAATTATTAAGTAGAACTAAAAAAATATACGGAGCAAGTACCCTCCTTTCCACTGAACAATATTTAATGGTTAATTGAGTAACAAATGTTCAAATGAATAATTGATAATCTCCATTTTAGATTTAGTTACAAATATCATTTTATTGCTATAACCCATAAATTGATAAAATGATATTGCAGCTCAATTGCGCTCTTTGTTCTTGGATATGAGAGATGTCTGTTTTAGTTTGCATAAAACTAATTGGTTATGCAAAATTTGAGAGGTCATCCAAGTCTGCGGCAGATACGGCGGAGATCAGGGCAAACATTCTAGCGGAAAATAATTGGTGCCCTTGAGTGTGCTTTGCTCTTCTGTCTTACTGACATCTGTTTTTTTAGTATTTCATTATGATATTCCACAGAACCTTTCGAAGTTCCTATACCATAGTGTTACCGTTTTGTGGATATGCTCATCTGAATTAAAACATGATAATTTAACAGAAATTAGGTTGAAATTTCAGGTTAATGTACAAAGAGATAAATAACTGATCCAGTCAGCGAAGCGAGTGAAGGTCTATGTGTTCAGATGGGGTTGCATTTGAATGTTTATTCGACGATAACTTAAGGAGTTTTAATGAAATCTTCATGAAATTTGGTGGGTGTGCTACGCTTAATTCGATTTTGAAGTTCGAACATGGGTATCAACAGGTAGGAGGTTACGGTGCTAGGATGACCTAAGTGAGGTATCATTTCAAATCCGTCTTATTTGAATTTTCTCTTGTATCTAGTTTTTGAATACCAGCCATAAAATAAATGTGTTGCACTAAATTTATTTAAAAAAGATATCTTTTTATATTTTTTTCTTATTTTTATGGTATTGGATGGCAAACAAACAGACGGATTTCAGAAGAAGAAATTCACACTGCCACCTAGAGATACTTAAGGTGGTAATGGTTTACGTAAGTAAGTAAACAAGTAAGTAAGTATCTTCACGCGCATATCCACGAAGAAGTAGGCAGAGGCACAACCAGGGCACCCACGACTAGCCGAAGATATTAAGTCCCAAAATGTGATAGGTAGCAAGCCTATCGCGGACCGGACATATATCCAATTCTGGGCAACGTTATTTTTATTAGAAAATTTAAAACCCGGGGATCGAACACGAGACCTCAAGAAATTAAGTCCGACGCCGGACCGCTAGACTACAAAGGCGATTTCAGGGAGAGATGTTAGGCCTTGAGCAAAAGTAGGTTTACCGGCTACCTTATCCTCAGAACCGGCACACGACAACGGCAAGCGCTGACGTCTTGGTGGCATGAATGCGTAAGGCGAATGCAGCAATCCGGGCGAGTCACTCTAAAACTCTACCACCTAGTCAGATGTCACGGTGTTTGACAGTGAGTATTTTTATTTTTTCCTTTAAATAATATTTTACTTACATAAATAATAAATAGTACTTTGTTTTTGCCTATGAACTGCTGATTATGACAAGCGATACAGATTTTGCTAGATCGGCTAGCGTGATATAGGAGTATGTTTTGATTACGTATAAGCATATAAAGTCTCGTTGGTCGAGTGGCTAGCGTACACGCCTAACTACGCCGACCAACTGCGAGGCTTGGGTTCGATTCCCGACGGGGGTAGGTATTTGTGTGATGAACATTTAGATGTCTGTATTTCCGGGTCTGGGTGTATATTAAATTAATTCTTGTAGGTATCTTTTTAAGCATTTCTACGTACAACAATCGTTGACTAACACCCATAACACAAGCATATAATTTGCTTACTTTGGGGTTTCAATTTGTGTAACTTGTCCATACAAAGTTATTTATTTATATAGAATGATCTCATCAAATAAGTGACAAGTGACCTTACAAAAAAATTTTAAATTTTATTTTTGAATTTGTGAAGTACACGCGTTAAAAACGTACAAAAAAGGGCAATACATACAGATCTCCTTTTTAGAGACGCTTTATAAAAATGGATATCGGATCGTAATATCTTAATTAGGTGTCTAGTTTCTTATTGCACAAGGATATTAATTACATGGGAACTTAAGTTAGGCTTGTCACATTTAGTATTACGTGGACGATTCCGCCCGGAACAATTAAGTCGGTTTCGCAAAATTAGCAAAATAAAAAGCTTGTTCTACATCTGTTAGAAGGATAAATTTGAAGTATGTATGTAAAATATATAAAGTAAAAAATCTGCAAAGAAAAACACGTTGAAACAGGTATTCCGTTTATACAAAAAATAAGGAGGCTTGTAGAAAGATAAGACTATAGTCTTATTTTCTTACCTCCCCCCCTTATTATCCTACAAAATTATCCCCCTTATTTCCTACAATTTTTTTTCTCTCCCCCCTCCCTTATTTCCTACAAAAATCTAAATATATCTAACCAAAAGCTAACATTTTTGAAATTGTTTATTTCATTTAGTTTAAGTCCTGTGAAAGTTTATTTAGTACTATCTCCATATTTTGCTTCTCAAGTTGCGACTGAGAAAACATAATCCTTCCGGTAAGAAATTGTTTCGCCAAAGATCTATCCAAGTCAATCACTTTGTATATTCAGTCGTGAAAATTATTTGTGATAAAATCTATACATTACATAACACTATCATATTATAATATATTTATTTATATTTATTTTTAATATAGAATAGTTAAGGAATAATTTTTGAAATGATTAAATATCAGTATGAAAATACTTATTTTTATCTAGTGAAATACAATCTTCATTGAACTGAATTTTTTCGAGTACAAAATTAAAGTATCCCCGAAGTGCTAGGCAGGGACACAAATAGGGCACCCACGACTAGCTGAAGACACTAAGAACAAAATCAATTAAATAAATATGTGTGAGGTAGCTGGAAGGTAAACTATAAAAAAACTATAAACTATAAAGATAAAGAAATGATTATCGCATGTAGATTTTATAGACTTCTAGTATTTTAGTTTTTCCAGTTTTTCTTTAAATATTAATCTTCTTCTGACAATAACTAACTCAAAGAAAAATTAAGGTATGATGCGATGATCGAAATGGGGATTATATATAAATACATAATCACCCAAATATAATATTTTCAATAAGCCCTGACAAAAGTGTGGTATTAACGTAGTTACGAGTAACACCCATTTGATCGCGTCAGCTTTCCAACAAAAATCATCATCCAAATTGGTCCTTTTAAAAGATATGATGCCCAAGACACACACCCAGTAAAAAACATTCCGTCGGTTATTAAAAATAGTTTACTAAATTTGTTTTGCCCGCGTATTGATAAGATAAATAGAGATCCCATTATAACATACCAATCCTGAGATAATGATAAGATCTTATAATTAAGAGTAGGTTATATTATTTTAAATTGTCTTATCTATTTTTGTGTACAGATTTATAGCTACAAGAGCTATGAGGCAAAATAGAAACCATAGACAATGCTACGATTAAAAGAGATAATCAAGAATAAAATAAAAAGTCACTTGAATTTAGAATCCGAAACATCAATTTCATCCATCGTCACTGCTGTCCACTTTTTTCTGTCAAAAAACCATAGAGATATAAAAATAAATGAGGCTTCGCGAACGTTGGGGCGAACACAATAGTTGGGTCATTATACTCGGTCATTTGGAGACGACTTCGGTTTGAGGGACCGAAGGGTCGGAATAAACAACCTGTGAGCACAGTTATGTTTTCGTGATTTATTTAAACCAATTTTCAATAAAGTTAAGTAATGCTTTGTATTCTTAGAGTACACAAATTTAGAATTTTTACTCACCTACTAGGTTTTTTTTTTGTGATAAGACAGCGAATACCTACTCTACCCTTAGTGCTCTTTTTGTTAATGGGATGATATATTTAATTATTGCCCGCCTCTTACGAGCTGCCTGGCAGGTAGGCAGATGCTCTATAATAGATGAAAGCCATAATAACACGAAAAACTACGGGGGTGCTATACTTATAATTGTATATATGATAAGAAATCCTACAGCGATAAGCTAGTTTTTTAATATATTTATGTAGGTACTTGTTTTTTCACACTTTCTTGGACATTAAATAATTTTAAAATAGTATCTTCACACACATATCCCCGAAAAAGTAGGCAAAGGCACAACCAGCCTAGCCACGAATACCAGACACTAAGCTCCGCAATGTGATAGGTGGCAAGCTTAACGCCAACGGGCAACGTTACTTTTATTTTTTAAAACTGAAGAAACACAATGTTTGATTCCCGACCCGGGATTGAACCCGGAACCTCATAGAGTCAAGTCCTACAACGGACCGCTAGACCACAGAGACGATAAAAAGTTAAATAAATAAATTTATGTCTCTACTCTCCAAAAGGAATATGACAGAGATGAGCACCGACCTCGTGGTAAAGTAGTAGTAAGTATCTTCGGTGACGTATGTACACTACTACTCTTTCAAGAAATAACGATTCACTTACGCTGATGAATATCATCAAAAAAAATTTCAAACGCTGTTTCCGCAATTGAGTTCAGTTCTCGCCGCGACTTCTCTTTTATACTCGTATCTTCTACCGGTAGAAAACTGATGTTGCATCCAAGTGATAATTCGAGCTAAGGAAGAAAGAAAGAAGCCAGCTTTAGCTTCAGCATGGCTGGTGAATGTGATGGTTGTTTGTTGGTATTTGTTGAGTGTTTGGACAAAGAATCGTTCACTTTCGATTGCACAACAATGCGATAGTCAAAGAATGATTTTGATCAAGTTCCAGCTTAAGAGGGTACAAACCAAACAGAAACCATTTCGTAGGATGGCCGGAGCGGTACCACTCGCCCTTAAACCTGTGATAGTGAACGGACGTTGTCTCTTGGTGTAATCCTAATTCTTCTTAGTGGGTCGCAAGCCATAAACTTATCACCTTCAAGCCCGTATCCTCAAAAATTAGGCGGAGTCACAAACAGAACATCCACAGTTAACCGACCGTCTCACTTAGTCCCATAATGTGATAAGTGGAAAATCTCTTGCCGATTGTGCGCTTATCTATTCTCGTGAAACTTTGTTTCTATTATAAAATTTAAAAACATATTTCGAATAGCCGTTCGCAAGAAATAGAACCCATATCCTCGATAAGATAGGGAATAGGTAATTAAAGTGAAGTGAAAGAAAAGAAAATAGAAACACACAACAACAAAAACAGGAAAAATTACAATCTTTGCCTACCTTTCCATTCAATGAAAAGTGCATTTTTAACCCTCGTCTCAAAACAAGGGATACCTATTATAATTTTAACGTGTATATGTGTGTGTCTGTCTGTAGTATCGTGGTTCTTCACCGGATGGACAAATTTAGATGCAATTTTTTTATCAAAAGCTGACGTCATCGAGATGGTTAGATTGAACTAAATTATTTAAAGGTTTTTTCAGGGGTATTAAAAATTTTTAATTTTAGGATTTTATATGCCTCTGTGGCCTAACGGTTGGACTTCTGTAATCTAAAATGTAAAAGGTAATTTAAAATGCGAAGTAATTTAAAAAGTGTTCACAGATCGGCACATTTTGGGAAAATGGGAAAATGTTTTTACCATCGATTCGGAAGGTTGTCTCAAGAAAGAAAAATTAGCAAGGAACCTTTAAGCTCCTGTTTAAGACTAAGCCTAATTACTTATACTATATAACTGTATTCCATGGTATTACAAATAATTGAATTCTGAACAATTGCGGTATTTTTCATAATTTGTCAGAAAAGCTTTAAACATTACACAACCTCCCCCATGAATGTCGACTGCAACAACAACAATGTTCGATAAATAACACCGTGTATCGTAACATTAATTTTAACGATAAAGCCTTAAGCATTTGCTACTCAAAGGGGATGTTAAAAAGGCCTCGCTGCGGCCGCCATAAAATTGTACAAAAATTCTCATCCCGCAATAAAGGAAGTAATTGCAATTCTTTCGGTAGAATTGTAATTTTGCGTAAAATTTGACGTAAAGATGGCTTTCGAGAAATTATTCCATGCAATATGCTTTCTGAATGAATTGGGAACGACAATGATTCTCTTGTCGCAAAAAAACTGTGATACAGAGGGACGCCACGACCCACGTGTCAGGAAATTTAAATTTTAGTATGTTTATTGTCCCTGATACAATTTCTTACAATTTTCAGGAAAAAGGACAGACTGGGTTGCTGGGGAAAAGACCTCTTAATACGCTGCCCAGTAACCCTTGAGTGTATTAGGGTGCTATAGATCCCAAACGTGCCAAAACGTCCTTACTAATATCTAAAGACCTTTGAGAGCTTATAATTAACATTATTTTTTATGTCTACTAAATGTTTACAAAATTCTTTAAATAAGTTTGGAAACCGAAACACAATAGAAATTTTATTTTTAAAAACTGATAAATGCAATATATACTCACATTGCGTCTTACGTATGGGTATTTGTTTCTCTTTTAAGTACACTTCAGATATAAACATTATATTTATCGACTCTAACGAAAAAAAGACAGAGATCTTTAGGTGCTAAGACTAACCTTTTTTTTATAAGACACCCGGAGATGGGGTCGCGTTGGCATTCACCCGCTGTGGACGTCGCAGCAGGGTCTTGTTGGCGCGAACAAGGGCGTCTGCCAAGACAGGTGCCCCATACAGGGCCATACTCCGTACGACGCCGGAGTACAGCCGTCGGCAATTAGCGCTCGGGCCTCCCACGTTGGGCAGCAGCTACTCTTCAGCAGCGGCAGCTCCCAGGACTCTCGGGGCCAGCCGGGTGAAACGTGCCCCGATAGTCCATCTCTATGAAAATCGACCTAACCCGTCACCAGCACCGACACCGACACCGGCCGGTAGCAAAACTACGCTTAACAACTGCCAGTGCCGGCAACGGCACTACTACCGTCCGGTGCCATGCCGGCAACTCGAAAAACAATTGGTTTAATAATCAAAGAAAAGAAGCCATTGTCCAGAGAAGGTCAATATTGTAAAAAACCTTAAACATTAACAGTTAAATTAGAACAATGTCAACGCAAAGCTAGTTATTTATGAATTTACATACTTTACAGGCAGTAGAAGTTTAGTTATGTAAGCCAACAGCGTAGGTATAATATGATAAATACAATTTTTTAAGAAGGATTTAGGCGCCAAATACGCACACATAAGAAATTATTATTAAAAAATCAAAAATATATATCAAGATACGTATTTATATGTATAGGAGGTAATGACATAAGTAGGTTGATTTTAATGTTTTAATATTTAGTCATTTTTATATTCCGAAGTAGCTGTTCCTGCGAACTTCGTCCCGCCCGTTCAGTTGGGAAAAATCCTGTTTGGGAAAAAATAAAATATCGTTTTTCCTAGTTTCCTCGCTGTTGTAAGGTATAAAATGTACCCTATATCCTTTTCCCGGTTCTAAGCTACCTCTCCATCAATTTCTAGCCTAATCGGTTTAGCTATCACGACTGATTCATCTTTCATATTTTTTATGTGTTTATTGTTTTTAAGGTGTATTCTGCTATTCGGGGCGAAGACAAATCCAACGAATCAAAAACCATGTAAATTGGTCCAGCAGATCCAGAGGTGTTGTAACAAACCCGCCTTTCTTTTATATAAATAGATAATACACTATGTGAAAATTGGTAGAAATAACATGACTTTAACAAGATCATTTTATCTTTATTTATTAAAAATATAAAATTAAAAATCTATGACCTTACCGTATAACTGCTTTTAAGAATATTAAAATATAATTTTATCTAAATTAAACGAATTGTTTGATTAAAATAATAAAAACTATAAACGTATTTAACAATGATTACTTTTGTAAATTATCTCGTATGTAGCGCGTGTCGTGAAATTATTCCATATGGCAACAATTAGTAATAAAAACCGCAAATTTTTATGCTGTCAACTTCGAATATAGTAAACTTTATGTCGATAATAATAAAACATGTTTTTAAATAGAACTTAGTGAAGTGGTTAATGTTGATATAATGTAAAGGCAAAAAATAAACTCGTGTTCCAGCGGTAGTTATTGAAACAATGATCGTGGGAAAAATTGTGAAATAACTGTAATAGGGAAAGCCGGGCCATTACGATTGTATGCTTAATCATATGACGCATCAGTAAATCTAATTATTTTAACAGCTTGCTTTCTCGTTGGTGAAATTAGCAACCGGTTAATACTAGACTTTACAATAATTATTTTAACGTTTTTGTTATATTTTTAAAAATAGGTGAAGTGATTTCAAATTGAAAAGCGCGTAACGTTATAAATGTAAAAGTACCTACAAACAATATTATTATTATTATTAAGTTAACGTTCGAAAAAAACCTATAAAGTTATGTTTTTGTAACATATCTTTATATATATAAATTACGTGTCACGTTGTTTGTCCGCGATGGACTCCTAAACTACTTAATCGATTTCAATTAAATTTGCACACCGTGTGCAGTTTGATCCAACTTGAAAGATAGGATAGCTTATAACTATCTCAATTTATGATCAAAAAAATTACTATCCGAGCAAAGCCGAAACAGGCAGCTAGTACATATATAAAAGCAAACAGTCTGATCTCCTGATGACGAATAAATATCGCTATAAATGTGAAACAGTTAAAATGCATTGCCAAACTAAGGTTAGTGAGTTTAACTTTTGCGTAAGGAAAACTTTATCTTCGAATCGGATAACGATAATAAAAAACACTGACATCAAGGGGGCACCACACAGTGGTGATACCTATTAATTCAGACAAACTGTGGCAGTCACAACGCAAACAACCGTCGTCAGTCATTCAACGTGGTGGAGTTACACTCGTGAGGACTACACTCATGATGTGTTTCCCAGCTCTTCTGAATCAAATTTAGCAATGATAGAATTGATTTGAATTATGCAAAACCTCCAGACAAATTGTACAAATATTGCACATCTAAACTACTATAAGAACCAAATAAGATTGCAAATAGCGTGACTACTAATAAACATAGTTATTATTCTTACTATAAAGTGCTTAAGATACAAAGGAAAATAGGCCTTATATCCTTGTAACATGGATGTTGTGTACCCAGTAAGTAATATTTGGATACAAAGAAACGGTATCATTTTTGTTGCTGGGTCAAGTTCAGACTTGCAATTAATTTGAGCGTGAAGTTTAAATTAACTTTTGTTCAATTGGGTTAGAATGTATAGTAAGATAACTACGAGTAAAATTCTGTAAGAACCTATAGTTCGGAAATTTCTGTATCGACTTGACCTAACAACACATGGCTCAGAAAGAAAAGAATCTGACGATTATTTCGTTCCATCTAATCAAAAAGGCCAATAAGCAGGCGGATCAACAGCAACCAAAGTAAGTGAAACTAATTAATCTCATACGTACGTAGGTGTTCTGTCTATTAACTCTTCTACCAAAAAGAAGCACGAGCGACAACAGCAATAGCAAGTTTATGTACCTAATTGACCGAGCTAGTGAAGGTTCAGGTTCTGTGTTCAGATGGGGTTGGTATTGTATGTTGGTATGTTTGTTCGACGTTAGCTTCAGTAAAGTTTTTTTTAAAAAATGAATACAGAGGTACAACCAGGGCACCCACGCGTAGCTGTAGACACTATGTCCCACAATGTGATAGATGTCAAATCTATCGCCAACCGGGCTAATATATCCAATCACTGGCCACATTTTTTTTCTTAGAAAATTGATAAAACACATTTTCTTTTTTGTTAAAAAGTTTTTTTTGAGTCGAACAAGCGCGCAGGTCTCCTGACGATAATAGACAACCGTAGCTAGGATGTTTGGCCAATTATGATTATGATTTTGGCCAATTATGTCGTGATGAGGATGCAGTTAGTGACGATATTGTAACGGTTTAATGAAGATGTTATACAGGTATTGTGAAGAAGTCATGATGATCTCGTGGTTGTGTCAAAGTTGTAGCAAAGAACATCTTAAATTTAAAAATGAGAATAAAAAATGATTTTTTGTAAATTGCACTTCAATTTCACCGCGTGGTCTAGGTACACATGAAAATTCGTTTTATGCATTATACCTTATACCTAATCTAATACTGATAAAATTTATACATATGTTGCCACCTTCAAATTAGTGAACCACCTTACGAAAAAACAATAATAATTAAAATAAATTCATTATTAGCAAAGTAAATGCTCCTCCTTTTTCCAGTCGCTTAATTAAATTGTATGCCAGATCGTTACGACTGTTCCTTCCTATGATTAGCAGTAGCAATTTTTTTGGGCAATTGGAGTTTTAGTGTTTTAATAGACCGTTTCATTTTTTGAGTGGTCTGATCTGGTGGATGGAGACTGAGTCACTTATTGCAAGTTTAAACTGACTCCAGTAAAATAAGATTATTTATATTATGTATTTCATTATTTACATACAAATCCGCTTATTTAATTACAACATTTCAAAGTAATGGTGGATGATGAAATGTTGGAAACGTAAAAGGACATATCGGCTCAGTTCGGGGCAAAATACTAGTCAATAATAGGAGAAGCTCTGGTACTAATGTGGGCAAGTCGTCACAACTGTACATGCATGGTCACAGCATTAGTAAACCTTTGGTCAACTTTTAAGAGTTAGCAGGTAGACGCGTATTCTTCAAAATAATCTAAGGCGAACACGCGAGTTAATATTAAATATGGTCGTTTCCCTTAATGCAGTGCCAAATATAGAAGATCAAACCATGCAGTGCCAAATGTTTTGATCTTCTATAATCTCACAAATGTACATTAATACCTATTTATCACGCGTTATCTATTTCACTATTTTTTTTGTTATGTTATTTACTATAATGAGAAGGTGTTAGATATAAACAGAAATGAAGTTCATTTTAATTTAATATTCATAGTTAAAACAAAGCAACTGCTGTTAGGTTAGGTCAGCTAGTATACATATATGTATTTGAAATTATTTTTCGTCGTGACTTTCATTTCCAAATATGAAAGGTTCTAAATCTCAGACGGAATATGATAAAACTCCTCATTTTTAATAACATCCATTGTATAAGCTTCTGCGATAAGTTGAATAAGCGTCGTAAGCATTTGTTTGTGTGAGCCAAACCCTAAAAGACAAACAAATAGAGTCTTAACTCGTGATCCTGAGCCCTACAATTACGTCAAGGCTAGCTGTCTTTGTTACAATACTTGAATGCAACTTGAAATTATTGTTTCCCTGCTAACGATCGTATTTGATTACGAAACCAATCGACTAATTGCTCACTGATAGTGAATTCAATGAGCCCTTAATATAATTTAAGTTCTTGGTAAAGTTGTGACATTGTCATTAAATTAACGTTATTATTATCGCCTTTTAATAACTACTATAAGTATCGGAAAAGATGCGAAATGGTTTTGACTTTTGTGATAATCAGGAATACATATCTTAATATATTAAACTTATAATAAAATAGCAGAGAAGTCAATTCTGTACACTGATTATATCATAGAAAAAGGTGCAGACTTCTAGAAATGGAAAACAGAGCACATTTTTATCATTTTTAGAAGTTTTTTCGGTCTCTCTATCTGTATCTCGACCACAATTCACGACCGATTATACTGAACCGATCAACAATGAAATTCAGCTTGTAGGTACCTACTCTAGATTACAGGGAAGGTTATAGGGTACACAGCTTGTCGCGTTTTGTTCCAAGTCATAAATTTTGTAGATTGGAAATTTCAGACCTTACAATAATCATTATACTGTGATCTTCTAACTTGATATCTGACATGTAGGGAAACACTTAAAATTACAGGTCATGTTAAGCTGGAGTATAGAGTTTGTAATAAATTCCAACCATACTAATGCTATGCATGACCTGGAAATTTACTGTTCCGAGTTATTTAGTATAATAGGGGTTGGTCTTTTTTTATAAAGGGTCCCAAGACGAATACGTGGGATGTTCATATAAAATGTCAAACTAAAGTAACTCCCCATGAAGTATAATATACTTTATGGAATATAATTATGTTTCACTTATTTAGTGTACGCTTGGTTAGAGTTTTTATTAATATTAATTAATACATTTGTAAAACAAGGACTCGTGGTTGAGCTATAGGCGTTATCATTATACTAGCTGTGCTAACTATGAATATGATTTTTTGTATACAAACCTTCTCCTGACGACAACTAATACGACAAAAAAAGAATTAGCAAAATTTTTCCATTCATTCATATATGGTGCATCCAATCAAGCGTAATCGGGATTTTTTTATACATATATATACATACATACTTCTGAGTCCCTGACGAGATATAGCAGACAGTATTGAGTACCAAACGTCACGATCCTTGCAGATCTCTTCCACATTCATATAAGCACATCAGTTTCGGAGACTACTGACACCATCCATCTAATAAACCCGAGCGATTTGATCGTGGAATTGCAACCTAGATCTCTCCGGGTACCTTCATCCATCCACATTGGCATTGCATATCTGTTAATCTTTCCACATAACCGAACCAACGCAAAATGACGTTTCTAATTTTAGCACCAACACTTTCTTTTAATCCTCATACCATTTTTTTATAAACAGTAATGAATTACTACTTAATTTGTATTGAATAAGGAAACAAAGACAAGCGAGATAAATTTCTTTCGCCGGGTCTTCTTAGTGTGTAGCTGCGTTCCGATCCGGTAGTAGATTTTAATATTATAAGACTCGTCACACTATCTTATGTACGAAAAGAAATAAACTAATTTCTGTTTCTAATTCCACACTTTCTTGGATCTCACGCCAAGTGCCTTACATGATAGGCAGAGAGTATAAAGTGTGTGCAGTATTAACGTAGGCAGAAAGTATAAAAAGATGGGTATGTGTTTGCGTAAGCGTTTATTATAAATATAGGAGCTCTTGCAATACACATGACATTTTAGTAAAACTTATTAAATAAAAATGTTTTGTTTCTATCTTTAACTAAATTTTTAGCCCTGAGCTCCTCCCAAAAACATATAGATCCACTGCTTTTCTACGAATCAGCACATAAAAGGCAATCGTTAGTTTATTTGTAACATTGTAACCAAGAATAGATAGTTGAGTTTGATGACGACTTGTCAGGGTTTGTAATTTTACGTCACCAAATATTATAGGCGTCAGTGGTGATTATCGTGTTTCGGTAAGGGGGTAATGTAGGCGGCACATTGCTGACGCAAGAGAGGCTTAACACCATGTCAGCAATACACTTTTAACACGTTTATTGTTTATAGATAAAGTATATTTTCTAACACTAGGAAATCAGGCTGCTTGTTTGCCTTAAGACTTTTAAAAAATATATGATAAGTAAAAGATATAATGTAAAAAAACAAACATGATTAGCAATTAAGTTTTTTTATATTTGAAAACTTAGTACAATGAACCCCAGCCCGCCTGATGGAAACTGGAGAATATATTAATTAGCCTATTCATTCCTAACTTGAAAATACTTAAATAATATTCTTTAAAAAAGCCTCCCGCCGTATAAGTTCCAGTCCTTAGCCGTTTCAATGATAAAAGAGGAAGGAAATATCTTAGTTTATGCACAATGGATACGTACCTAGTAGGGTTGATATCTTGCCGTACGACTTGAACCTTGCCACGAAAAAGTGCAGGTAGAATCAGGCTGTGAAAGGGCACACTACACACTGATCAAAATGTATTCTTTAGAAAACGGAAATACTTGTTACTTTTCGACGATGCTCAAGATGGAGTAATCTGGTTTTCACATGTTAAGATCCTCCAATTAATCTCTATAGTAGAACCTGGCCAGATGTGATTGATGGAGTACATGCACGTTCGCAATCCTATTCTTTAATACTTTATTGACCTGAAAATAAAATGTATTCATATAAAACTGTTTCTTCGTATAATAAAATAAACAAAATAGGTCCTACCAGTAATTAGAAAAATACATGCCAATTTTGTTACTTGGAAATGCCTACTGTTTTTCTGAATAGAATATCCAAAATTCTAAATTCAGAAGAGAACAACGTGTCGCGGGGACGCGGCTAAGATTTAATATAGCAATAATACGACGTTTGCTTGTCAGTGTTTATGTCGCACGCCGTGATTGACTTTAAACCCTCAGATATTTACGACGACCCTTAGATTTACGTTAGAAATGTTAATGATGGCGGATGCTCCTTATTTAGTAAACCCTAATGTCTTTGATGAACAATACGTTCTAAGATGTTAAAATATTTTGTGTACTTTCTGCTATTGGCGATTAGTGAACTTTTGTCTATTTATATATCTTCAAATAATACCATATTTATGTCCCTTTTTAATATGTTCTTATCGGGGCAGGCACAGAGTACATTGTATATATCTATACATAAATAAAGTCGTGTTAGTTACACTATTTATAACTCAAAAACGACTAAACCGATTTCATTTATCATTGAAATTGGAAGTTTAGAGCCAGGAGGCGGACATACGACTTTTTATTAAATTCGACTGTGTAAAAACATGGGAAATGAACATGTTATTTTTTCTCATACAAACTAACGGGATGAATGAATGTCGCCGGAGCAGCTAGTATATAATATACTAAATGTCACTGAAACCTGCATCTATTGGGATAAGACATAGTCGCTCGTTTATTCTGTATAAATGTGAATAGAAAATGAAAAGTGAAGTGAGTGTTTAATATTTTTTTTATATATATTTACTTACGGAATATGCGTGTTGAAGTTGTTACAAAATTATATAAGCTTTCCAATATATTCTACCACAGTGTGGTGTGCAAATATTTTAATTTATAAAAGTGATTATTTAATTATATACACAATGTTTTAATGTTCATACAACAAATAGTTTAGTTCTTATTACCATTTGAATTATAACTTACAAACAATTTTAAAATGTGAGTAAATTTAACCCTGTATACTGTAATTGGTAGCTTCGTCACTGGATGACCTGGATTTATACAACAGCCTTACTTTTCTGCCATTTCAAATGTTAGTTCATAGTTTTGTCTTCCGATCGAGTAAGTGACACAGCCGGTAGACTTATTCACGCAAGAAGTTTATTTCTATATGTTATAGCCAGTTTCCAAAGCAGAATTAATGTTTATAGTGACCATGGTGACCTACGTTTTTACCACAAAGAACCTACCTGCCTTACCTTATTATACTAAAAACACACAAAATATAATTTGTGTATTTTCTTCTTTAAAATAAGACCAATCCAACAGGCAAGCGAGTCATCTCATAGGAAGTGATCACCGCCGCCCATGGAAATCCGCAACACCAGAGATATCAGACGTACTGTCGACCTTTAAAAATATATCTCATAGGAAGAGGTAGTATCGCTATCAGGATACATGTTAGTTTTGTTGTTTTCAAACAATATAAGCCAAATGATTTCTTATCTAAATGCTCGTAAGAGGCGAAAGTCGGTTCGCTAAGACCGTTGTTAACATTAGGATAATGTTTTGCAATAATTGTGAGTGATGCCAGTGCCTGCAACTGTCGCGTTCTGACCATGACAGTAAATTATCAGAAAACTTACGCGAAAAGCTTAATGCCGCTTAATAGATATGGTCGCAGTCCGTACGTTTGATATAAGTTCTTCCAAAACAGGTGTTAAAGTTTTTAGATTGCCTTAAGAACATGTAATAAAACATATCCACGTTAAAAATAACGTGCATTTTTTTCATTTGACTTATCGAATACAAAATAAGCTCTGCCTTTAATAACTTCACTTAATAAAATCTTCGATAGCCCAGGTCGCCTAAATCGTATCAAAATGTTTATTTTGTTTCCTACAATTGTTTTCTAGTCTTTGTATTTTTTTTATTTTTAGTCAAATGGATGAGATTATTCCAAATGTAGTGGGTAATGTGCGAAAGAAATGAAGTAAAAGTAATTTTCATCCTGTTTTTTCTAAAGTTAAAAATATCTTTAATTAGATATACGGACCACTGTATGAAATTTTAAAAAAAATGATACTAATTTTGGAAGGACCCTATATATAAGCGCACGTATTTCCTATCGTCAAAAAATCCGTATGATTATTTGCCTTCTAATCTCATAAAAAATAGACCTGTCCGCTTGTTTGCCTGGTTTTACTACTTTACTTAACCACTTTTAAGTATTATGAGGATTACGTTGAACAAAGTATAGCTAGCTTTAAAAACTATAATGGGGGCTTATTCCGACACTAACACATCAGTAGTTCTTTATGTGTTGTTTATCACTCTGGATGTGACAGAGTATTTTCGGTTTAATGTGTTTTAACAGCAGTTTAGTAGTTAAATAGCTTTTGGTATTACAGCTTGACAGCGTTTGTTGTTTGATGCATTTCTTATTCCAATTGATTTATTTATTACTATAGTATTCAAGAATTCATACTTATAAATGTGAAAGGAAGTACGTTTGTTTGACAATTTATTTTGATTTTCGATTATTTGTCTCTTCAAAACTCTCTACCTATCCTGCAGGTTGACTTGGCGCAAAAATATGTGTATTTCTATATGTAAGATATCTGTACGTCCACATGTTTCTCTACATTCCAGATTTTAAATTATTTGGTCACTTTATACTTAATGTTGTTATGTCTGTAATTTCTAACCTACAAAACATATGACTTGTTGAAAAAATTAGACCGACTCTGAGGCACATACCTACTACAAAACCAGATAAAGAATAAATTAAATCGGACTACGTGTTAATGAATAAAAGCCAAGTTTACATTTTGACTTTTACCCCTCTGCCATGATTCCCGTCAGTCTTATTTGTGAAAAAGTGGCCTATGACCTTTTTCGGAACATACTCGTAATATGCCAACCTGTCGAAATTCATTACAATGGGTTCAATAGGTTCGGTGTAAATCGCGGTCGGGTTGCAGACAGACATGTAGACAATATAAATTTTATGACTTGAAGAACGATATAAATTACTATTTATTCCGATATCACCAACTCTAAATACTGGACGAATAAATAGGCAAATGTTAAACAACAGTCAATGCAATTTGGGATTTATAACGTGTTGTCTACGTGGCTTTTCTTATGTTTTCTTTAGTAGATCTATTTATGATAATGGAAGGCAAACAAGCAGACTGATTTCCTGATGGTAAGAAATTCATCGTGCCTAGAGGCACCAAAGGTGGTAATGGTGCGTTGCCAACCTGAGACCGGGATGTTTGGCCTCGAGCAAAAGTAAGTTTACGGGCTACCTTACCCTCCAAACCGGAACACGTCAACATCAAGCATTGGAGGTTACGGCGACAGGAATAGTTAAGGCGGTGGTACCAATCCGGGTAAGTCGCTACGAAACTCTACCACGTAGTAGGATATCACGGTGTTAATGACTTAAGCCTAAGCTCGCCTTTTACGAGCTGCCTGGCAGAAAGAATGTATATTGGCGGAATAAAATACAGCTCATGTCAGCGGGTCGGTACTAAATTTTGTCACTATTTATAGTAAATTGTCGAAGCTTATTACTATGGTCAATTATGATAAATTCATTTCCTGCGAGAAATAACCAAAGATCGAGACACAACATTTTCAAGAAGGATTCTCCTACTAACTATATTTCCGACCCACTGATAAGTAACTTATACCGTAATATTGACTTATTTGTACATAGTAGATTTTTCATAGTCCTTACGGATCAGAATTTTCGAACTAACTTTATTATATTCCTAACATCTGTCTACGTATATCTGTACAAAATCTAATTTTATGGAATTTCTTAACTACGTATTTTCACGTCTATATCCGCGAAGAGGTAGGCAGGGGCACAACCAAGGCACCCACGACTAACGCAGACACTAAGTCCTACAATGTGATAGGTGGTAAGCCTATCTTCAACCGGACACATATCCAATCCCGAGCAACACTTTTTATTGTAAAATTGGAAAAACCATATTATTTTTGTTGCCCGACCCGGGACCGAACACGGGACCTCATAAAGTCAAGTCCAGCACCTATACCGCTACATCAAAGAGGCGAGTTTTTTGTGATTACGTTTATATAATACATTCACTACGCACTGTCATATCTAGAAAAATATTCGAACAAGTAATCAGGAATAATGTTTTTGCATTCAACCTTTACATCAAACTTTTAATTGCGCTATAAAGATTAAATAAATAAAAAACACAATAATGTTTTTTTATAGAACAGTCCGTTATCACCCCACATAATTAAACCATTGTCTTAAGCCAACGAAAGTTACGGACACCATAAATTATAAAACCAAGGCGTTTAGATACCATATTTAAAATAGCGCCGTAAAACATCCATTGAAATGCCAGTTATGTTGAACTCTAAATCCTAAAACAAGTCACTGTTTTTATATTATTACTAAGCTCAAGCTTATTTGGTGATGAACAACAAAATTGCGGGTATGTGTAGGTTATATAAATCTAAGAAAGGTTCAGTACGTTTCTTTTATACTTATTGCAAGCTAAACATTTAGATTTCCTAAATCCGAAAGATACCGATTTGATAGTTTTTAAGTTTATTTATTACAAAACATAATAAGAATTATTGTTTAAATTGATTGTAAGGCAAACAAAAAAATAATTTCCCACTGGACAAAAAAAATGTCACCACTACGAGGGTTTCTAGCATTTTCTGTTACTGTTACTTTTAATAAACCGATGCTAACTAGCCTCTTGCTCAGTTGGCAAGCTCTCCAACGAAGCTTGGCAGCAAGACGCAGAATCTTTTTAGACACCGCAAACATCGTGTGGGTACACATTCTTACACTATATTTTTCATCATTTCGTGTTTGGTCCGGGTGTTCTGTGCAGAAAAAGCCATGTGCTTTCCTGTCCGCCAGCTCGTAAGAGAAGAGCAAAGGTTGAGCGGACCATTGCCAAGGTGATTACTCATTGGTGGTAGAGCACCGTGCTGCTACTCGTCCGGGTCCGAATTTACGGCTTTACTTAGGTATTCTTATCGCCACAAAGCTTTCGTCATATTCCGATCTGGACATTGGGATGACTGGTAGGCTTGCACAGTTGCCTTAACAGCAAGCTATTTGTAATCTTAATGTAAGTGATTCCCTCCGAGAAAACGGAAAAGAAGTTAACGTTTTAACCTTGAGTTTAATCATTTATGTAAATCTAATGTAGTATGTTCAGGATGTAAATACAAGAAATAAAAACAGTCTAAATGATATATGCAAAACTCGTCTCCATAAAATAAGTAAATCCTATTTGGCCAATGTATAATTTTCTGCAATAAGTTACCCAGTGTAATTAAAAATTTCTTTTCAAAACAAGTTTCTATCGTCTGATGATATTCTCAGTATACGGCCGCGATTTCGTCCTTCTTCTATGGTGTCTATAGGTCACGATTATCTCTTACCTTCTGGAGAAGGATGTGATTGTTTGCTATCTTAGCTCGTTAAAAACACAAATTAGTTTAAATTAAGTCATTCTAAAAAAAGAAATTGCTCATGGTCGTCCTTCACTTCAGGTAATGCATTCACATATTTTAAAGATTTTTTTTTACAATATTTAAAGGAATTACTAAGGATTAATTCCTCAAAACAATTTTTTAAAAACACTTTTTGGGTATTACGAAAAGTATTGTAGTATTATATATAGTATATAGATCCCTAGTTCCTTCAGTTCCTGCAGCTCAGGTCTTGTTACGAAATATTTACTGACAGAACCCTAAAACATGGCAGTACCGAGCTACTTCAAAAACGTATTAAATATTTTATTAGCAGTTAAATACGGTTTATTGTTCGACTGCGACTTTAGGATAATAGCCGTAATAGGTAAAATCATTAGGGTGGCCAGGATCAGTGACATTTTACTTTATCACGTGCTATTTTATTTGAACTGTATACATCAGAACGACTACTACTACTACTACTACTACTACTACGACCACTTCTTCAGCCTGTGTAATCCAATGCTGGACGTTTCATTCCCCTAGCGACGGCCATAAGATCTGATCTCCTGTTTACACCGTCCAGTCTCTACTTCTCCTTTAAATTGTCAGTCTATCTGACAGTAGAATGTGACAACGCTAGTGTAAAGAGCCGTGGTTCCATTCTAGACAGCAGTAACTAAATTATGCCGTCGGTTCAGCGGCAGATGTGATCAGCCCACTAACACTTCAGCTGATAACTTCGTTACGGATTTATATTAATATTTTAAACTATTAATATCAAATATCTCACAAACATATCCATTAAACACCTCTAAACTACACTGTAGAGACTTTCATCCATACCAAGTTCACGGTTCATCACCTGCTTTCTTCTTTGCATTTTCACACGAATTTTCTGCATTTTCACACGAACATTAAAACTTAAAAACGGTCAGTCTTATACAATTGTCTTGCCCAATTTAACCTAGGGTAAATGAAGAGGAGATATGAATAAACTTCTGAGAGTCCCCATCGTATTGACACTTAATCTCGCTGCGAATGTTCAGCATCATTCGGGACCAACTTTGGACAGCATATCGTCAAACACTCACTCACTAGTATGCCCGTGTCTTCGGTTATGATGTATATAAAAAGTAGGACTTATACGAAAATGGTCCCAGTATCATAAAAGAATATAGGCCACCTATTTTTCTACCAACCAGCTCGTAATAGGCGAGCATCATTTGTTGTCCCTAGCACCGTGACCATGTCTCGATCGTAGAGTTTTGCGTTTGTACGCGTTTCTTATTTTCTTCTTGTTTAACTTCCACTCTCTTAATACCAGATAGAATTCCTGATGGTAATAAATACGTGTCATCGACGTGTTATCAACTTAAGATTGGGGTATCAAGCCTCTTACTACCTAATGGCTACTCCACCATTCAAAACAAAACTCTATCTTGGCGAGAACCGGAGAGGACAGGGTGAGGCGTTCAGGGCTCTACTATATAATCTGACTGCACTAGTGAAATAAAACATGGACCTATATCATCAGTAATTTGTGTTGCGTTATCAAATCCTTATCAATTTTATACTGTATTTCAACAAAACACCGAAGAAATAAAACCAGTCAATGTTAAAAATCGATTTTGTTAGCATGCAGCAATAAAATACTGCAATGTCAAACCTTAGATGTATTTATTCACAAGAATAATCGTAGATCACTGTTAGTTTATCAATATTAATAATAACTTTAAGAGAAAAATCCCTTATATAATAATATCCATATGTATCATTAGATTAACAATGTCTCTTAATCGTCTGTCGCATGTGATCACATTATTAGGAAACGGTCATCGCTGTATCATCAACATTTGATTTAAAACTAGCTGATCCGGTAAACATTATAAGGCGTACCGATAGCAGCGACACAGTGCTCTAATGGCGTTTTCAAACCCATCAGGGAACCCATTGAGTTATACACCCATTTTGAAACCAGAATGAACTGATCAGTCCAAGTGTTTTGCAGTTTTAACGAAACAAAAGATTAGCATCTTTTATTTATACACTATGATAATTGTATTTTATACCAACGTAAAAGAAAATTCAAAAGTTTTTCTTTTAAAAGTTATTTTAAAAGAAAATTAAGATTTTCTATAAGTTTGGTGATATTATTGCCCGTAACAGTGCGTGTGGCCTGGGTAAAGTCACCTAAAATTGTCTCGGACTTTTGTGAACCAAAACTATCAGTTAGGCTAAAAAGAAAATCACGCATAATATTATACTCACTTACGTCTCTTCTATTATTTAATAATGAAAAATTGCCGTTTCCCCAATAACATGAAAGAGGCCATGTGTTACGGAAATATATATGTTGCGATGAAACATGTTGCGAAAAAACGAAATAGTGTAAGCGTGCCATTACTCGCGAGGTTTTGCTTTCAATTTTACCACGGTCTCTGATTTTACGTTTGAATGGTGGTTAACAAAATGTATGCACGTAAATTTCAAGCATCGCCTTAAACGCTAGGATATTCGTCATTCAATTAAATGGCTGTGGTGGAAGTGTTATGGTCTAAACATCGCATTATAACGCTAACATACGTATTGGTAGGCTTCATTTTTTTTGGATGGATGAAGGTAGTCGGAGAGCCCTAGAATAGGATATTACTTTATAAAATCTCTTAGGATTTATCAAAGGTAAGTGTCAAGAGACACTGAAGCTGACGC
>NJDC01001249.1:127033-161053 GCA_002245475.1 Calephelis virginiensis
ACATGTTGCGAAAAAACGAAATAGTGTAAGCGTGCCATTACTCGCGAGGTTTTGCTTTCAATTTTACCACGGTCCCTGATTTTACGTTTGAATGGTGGTTAACAAAATGTATGCACGTAAATTTCAAGCCTCGCCTTAAACGCTAGGATATTCGTCATTCAATTAAATGGCTGTGGTGGAAGTGTTATGGTCTAAAAATCGCATTATAACGCTAACATACGTTTTGGTAGGCTTCATTTTTTTTTGGATGGATGAAGGTAGTCGGAGAGCCCTAGAATAGGATATTACTTTATAAAATCTCTTAGGATTTATCAAAGGTAAGTGTCAAGAGACACTGAAGCTGACGCGTTTGTCCAAAAAAGTATAATGAATGCGAACAAAGCTAGCGAGTCTTCACAATTGTGACACTTGGCACGTGGTACTCTATGCCTTCCGTGCAAGGGACTTGTAAGTAAATGACAAAAAAATCAAAAAGCTTCTTACATTTTTATCACCGGATATAATTATGATGCCATTTCGACCAATAGTCCTCTTTGTGTTTCTAATGAGTCATTAGTTAAATGCGACCCCATATCCTGTTTATTGTGGAACAGGTTTAACTACCTTTTGGCTAGGGCTTTCAGTTGCTTCTCGGTGCTAGCTGCAACCCGTACCGTCGACTGCGTGACAAGTCGTTTTTTAACCGACTCTAGAAAAGGAGGTTATCAATAAGACTGTACGCTTTTTTTGTATGTTTCTTACAGGATTACTCTGTTGTCACCGATTTGACCGATGATTCGACTAGTGATTTTGGTAGTAGTAGTAGTATATTATTAAGTATAAATATACTTAATAATTATATTTTTTACTTAATATTTGTATTTTAATCCGAAAAACATGATTGTATTTATTGCCAGACACAATGAACCCGGACAAGCACGGAGAAATACTAAACAAAATATGCGGCCAACACATATGGTTGAATAGTGTTCATTAGCGTGTAAGGATATGGATCCACTGCCTTTGCAATTCGGTGGTATCCCGCTGACTTGACAGCATCTACCTATGCAGTCTCCAGGCCATAGCTGTCTCTTGCCATAGTAAAAGCTGTATACTTGTCTTTTTTATTTCATAAAAAAGTTAGTCACAAAATTTCACAAAGTAAAAAACACAAATCAAGGCATAGTCATCATAAATAATGGTCTAAAACAAATATAAGTTCATTACAAATCAAGCGTTCTACAATTTCCTCCGCACGAAATCGTTTCAGTCATTGCTACTATCAATTTTCGAAAGCCATAAGTTTGAACGGAATCAATAAATTAGGTTAGATTACTGTCACTTATTTTGGCGCCAACATGGACTACAGACACGCGAAACACAGATTACATCGCGTACACATATGAGCTCCTTTTTTCATTCCTTACGTATTTTTCTACAATTTATTTTGACACTTGCGTAACAACTTTCTTCTTTTTTTCACATAAAATTTAAGTTGTAATAACTCGAAAAATTCCGTAGCAATCAAAACATGGAGCTCATATTCTAATCAACAGTATCAGCAGTGCTAACGCTCCAGCGAAAGTTTTGCTATCATAATATGTGACATTATTTTGGGGTTAAGTTAAATCAAACTGGCGAATAGATAAATAATAAATAAACAATCCAAAAAATTTGGGGTGGAGTCAATTACTGCCACACAGAAACTGATATATTAATAGTTGCTTTATTACAAATATCAATATAGGAACATACAATAACCGAATAATAAACATTTATGTTTTTGCCATTTTTTTAATTATAAAAAAATACTTTTGATTATGAAAACCAATTCAATCAAATATTTTTAAACGCTTTTAAAAATATGATGCTGTGTTGCTGTAACATAATAAGAAAGTTTTTTATATTTATAAACACGTACATTGTACGACAATAACTTCTTTTTATTCACTGCAAATTGTCCACCTTTAAGAATAACTTCTTTGAAAGATTAAAAATTTGATAACAATTATTTCAGTATCTACCTTGTCAATGAGGGAATAACCAGAATAACTGAAAAGAATTAAAAACTAAGTAATGGCATCCATTTAGTACTTACATTACTAAGGTACGTTATAAGTTTTCTGGAATATTATCGTAAGTGTCTTGATTTTCATTATCTTGTTTTGTCCTATCAATCAAACAATCAATCAATCAATCATTTATTTGGGTAAAATGTGGTACAAGTATCATTGCTGGTTTACATTTTGTAATTTGTTAATAGATCTACACATTTTGGTCAATAATTTGACTTGCAAAATTAGTTAAAACATGAAACAAGATTACAATCATTGAAATAATTAAAATAACATTTTGGATTTAAAATTATATACCGACTCCATCTCCTTTATCTGTTTAAACATCCATAAAAAATAAAACCAATAAATTAAAAAAATATTTATAACAAAATATTTTAAAACCCAGTAAAAAGAAAATAACAATAACAGTCAAAACATAAAATTTCGAAAAAGATTTGATAATTAAAATGTCAAAATTTACACACTAAAAAAACCTACAAATTGGTATTGTTTACATGTCACCAAATAATTTATCACAAAAAATAATTTATTACTTTAATATACTATGTATACAATTATTAGATGATTTGGCAGATGTTACATCCTGTCTATCTAATAAGTATTACATTAAGTACCTATAAACTTATGCTAAATGTATCTATTCACACGTGATTCGACAATAAAGGAAAATAACAAATTCATTTCATATATTTTTAGGATTTAGTTAAAGTTTGTTTGTCAGATAAAAATTCTCTCACTGAGTAATAACAACTCTTTTAATTTCTTTTTAAATATATTAATGTTCAAGTAAGTAAGTCCTACTCAAATAAAAAGAAAATATATTCTAATTAATATGTTAATACCGCTAAGAGTATTTTTTTGACAATCATATTTTCTGGAAATAATGTTTTGATATAAATTAGATGCATTTACAAAGGGCTTTCAATAACAGTTATTTGAAGTGAAAACTTCTTTAGCGGCGTTGCGCACTTTTTTTTGGAATGGTAATAACTTCTAAACCAGCTTCAGGACAAGTGGCCTGATCGAAAATTCGTAAGACGGCGCAGGGCACTTACGCGAATAAGACGGCGCAGAGCGCTTGCGTGTTGTTGCGTTGTTGTCATGTTTATGTACGATAGCGCAATAAATGAATATTGCATTCTACAACATAAATGATTGTACTTTCACACTGATTATTAAAGCAATTCGTTCAAAATTATTCCCAAACAATTCCAAAATATAAACAATGCACAACGATAATTTTCAAGTTTTTACTTCTGCCGGCACTCCCGGAGTGCACCGTGTCTTTTTTTCTGAATAAAGAATTACATTGGATAAAAAGATAAATTTATTGGATAAAAAAATGGTGTTTTAAGTAAAAGGATCAATTAAGATAGAGGTAAAATGAGATGCTATTAAATTTAGAACCATAATTTTAAATTTAACCATTGATTATGTAAACATACCATTATATTTAAAAAATATGTTCGACTTTTTGTTACTCCCATACAAAACGCTAATTTCATGTGTTAGGCTTCAATATTATAATTCAGTTACTCAAATTCTGTTACACAGTAAACCTATAAAGAATTCTTTAAGTTTATGCACATTCCTTGGTAATTAATCCTATTTTGCTGAAGATTGTTATCAGAATATTTCATCAAATTTATAGATCTCGTAGTGCGCAATAACAATTTTCATCAAAATTCATTGTAATGAAAATCTTATTTAGTTGATTTATGAATCAAATTAACTTTATGGTTTTTAGGTCAAAAAAGATTTTGTTAACTTTATACTCGAATTCTAACAGACAACTTTCTGATGGAAATAAATAGATGACGCCTTGAGCCACCAAAAGCCATGATGATACTTTTCAAAATTAAGATTTGCGTGTGACTAAGTTTAACGACTGTTCTACCCTTCAGGCTAAACTACGATAGTGGAAGCACTAGCGTTTCGTCTGCGTTTATAGATAAGATGAGAGTAGGTACCAATTTGAAGCAGTCGTCTTTAGATTCAACAAACTAGTCTTGGTAGAGGTCTTAGTGACAATTGAAGTGAAACGCGCCTCTTATACCTATCTACTAAATACATCATAAAATAAATTTTGTATTTTATAGAAAAAAAATCGTATGCATAATACGTACATGTACGGAAAAATGGAGTTTGTTAATACAAGTGATAAGTGATTTTTGGCACCGGCCACCGCTCTCGTACCTCACTGATTAGTGTTTGCGTACCAAGTCTAAAAACAAATGACCATTTATCATTTTTTTGCTTTTCGACAAATTGCTGTAATACAGCCGAAATAAAATGTGTATTGTACAAGATTAGATCCAGATCCAGATCAGAAAGTGACCGAGTCATTATGGTGGCAGGAATAGGTAAAACGGTAGATCCCTACCCGGACTAGTTGGAACCTAGCACCAGTTGTATATTTACATTTTATTTATTTTAAACTTATTTTTTTTTTAATTTTCAAAAAAATGACTTGTTATTAGGTTTTTTATAAAGCCTGTAATTATAAATGTAACTTGTACTGTTTCACATAATATTTTTACCTGGACGAAATTTGCAAATAGTTGTAGTTAGATCAGTTTCAAATTACAATAGCATAGAACTGCAGATGATGTAAACGACTCCTTTAACCTACTCCAAATGTATGTTTGTATTGCGGGTACTGAGCCAAATTAGGAGTTTTTGTTTATTTTATCCCTCATTAGCTGTCCCGGCGGACTTCGTTCCACCCGTTCAGTTTGTATGAAGAAAATTAAAGTATAGTTTTCCCTTTTTCTCTGAAATTTTCCAAGTTTTTCTCTTCATAAGAACTTTTTTATGACAATAACTAACACAATAAAAAATAATTAGCCAAATCGGTTCAGTCGTTCGGAAGTTATGCGCTTACGAGTACCAGCGCATTTACCAATTCATTTCATAAATATATAAATAAATTTCACCAAGACCCGAGGCGGTAGTTTTTGAGTTCTATTTAACTAGCGGCCTGCCCCGGCTTCGCACAGATATAAAATATACATATAGACCTTCCTTTTTAAACACTTTGTTTAGTAAAAAAATCGCATCAAAATACGTTGCATAGTTTAAAAAATTTAAGCATACAAAGGGACAGAGGGACAGAGAACGCGACTTTGTTTTATACTACCTATGTAGTGATAAACTATATTTTGTTTGTATAATAATAGTAATAATAATAATAATAAAACTCTTTATTGTACAACAAAAACATATTAAAAGTACTACAACTATAATTACAACAGTATGTAGATTATTTATACAAATGGCAGTTTTATCGCTAATAAGCCATTTCATTTA
Source organism: Calephelis virginiensis (assembly GCA_002245475.1). Classification (NCBI taxonomy): domain Eukaryota; kingdom Metazoa; phylum Arthropoda; class Insecta; order Lepidoptera; family Riodinidae; genus Calephelis; species Calephelis virginiensis. The sequence continues at coordinate 132,400 of NJDC01001249.1, forward strand.
AATGATGAGGCACCATGTTTAACTTCTTATTTTAATAAAATGTTATTCCGAGCGATACTTATTATATTATCTAATAGGAATGAAATAATTATTATCAAATAATGATTCAGTTTTTTTGGAGCCTTCCCTTATCTGTAAAGGATTATGTTCGATGAAGCTCCACGGCGGCGTGGTGTCGTGACCCGCTTGTGGACACAGCTGTTCCCGCTCGGGATTACTTTTTGTGGCCTAAACACTGTGGGAGTGAGACTTTCGACACATTGATTTTCGTTTTTTTTGCACTGAACGTTTATTATAATTGATATGGTCCGTTTTACCCGTTTCAGAAAAAGAGTTATGACTCGCATATTTGTTGCATGATTACAAGATCCTAGATATATGTTAGGCTGCTTGAAGTATTTAAATGTCTAACGTCCCAATAGGGTTCAATAATTGTTTGTTTGGGTGAGTCGTTGCAAAATTTTATTACTTAAAATCAATTGTTTTTATTTTTTGCGACGACTCGCACTACAGAACGTATTTCTACAATAATTGTGTCGGTGTTCGCCTTTGTTGTGCTGCTGCGGTCCGTTACGGCCGGAAAGCGGAGTCGGAAAACTTAATCGAGTAGCTTGAGATTACTATCTGAGGTTGGCAATACACCATAAACATATAAACAGCCAAATGCTCAACTTCCTGGTATCTATGGACAGCATATGTTATATCTTTCCAACAATAAGGCTGAATATATTATTGTTTGCCTTCCTATAAGAAAAGAAATTACATTCCAACACATTAAATTTCTTAATATACTCTTACTAAAAACATATAGATGGATACCATTATCTATATAGATATAACACTTGATAGTTACAAAATATACCACCAATTACCTTTAACTATTAAATTATTTTTTGTACCCAAACTCCGAGTACGAAAATTTACTACAAAAACAACAAAAACGCACTTGCCTTAAGCCAAAACACGTGTATTTTGTACAAAAGGTTTTTTGCTCAAACTTAGGTAACCCGAGCAAACAGCGAAAAATATAAAACTGAATGCCTTATATCGAAGACCTAAGGTTGATTATCCTTTCGCACAGTTTTGTAAAACTAACAATCTGTTATGCAAAAGGGTGTTTAAGTCTATAAATAACACAAAAGGTTTTTTATGGTAAGAACAATTATGCATAGGTATAGATAACTATTACAAAGCACTAAAGTAGACGATTCCTGCCCTTGCTGTTTTATGAATATAAAAGGCAGAAAATAAATCCAAAATTTACTGATTTCAATGCTATCAACATTACAACGCTAACCTTAGTTTTGGATCTTAATAATCATGATTATGTACGTAAGTTTACCGGCTACCCTACTACATACCTATAAAACTGTAACCGACGTAATCTCGATAATAATAAGAAAAGTTATGCTTCGATTTAGTATTTGCGAAGGTGAAATTAGTTATAAGCGCCGGTAATAGGCGAAAGGAAAGTAGTTGGCCTATATTGTTCCAAAGGGCTCAGAACCAACACGGATACCGACAAACTGTTTATATGTAAATAGTTGCAATAAAATTGCCTCAAGGATTGTCGTTAAATTCAAATGGATACGAACCGGTTGCAACTGGATCCGGAACAAAGGATTCAGTGAAGTCTAGGGCTTAAATCCAGTCTGATTGAACTGTTCCATCCATAATCTAGGTCGTAGGTTAGATCATGTTTATGTTTGGATTTTATTTTTAGATTCAGAACATACAAATATTTAAAAGGTCAGTTTATAGCCCAACGATTATTTTACATTTTCAAGATATATAATTAGATAAATAATTGACCGTATTATTATTCTATCTTTAAAATTGGTATGTTTGTATGTGTGTCCTGTTTTCGCGTTAAAGAGGTGAAACAGATTTCAATATTTTTATGCATAAAAATAGTCAAAGCACTTGACCTATATTTTATTCTGATTTTTAAACGTCCATCTTTGAAATATTTGAAACATAAAGTTAAAAAAACTTATGTCATGTTCCAGCCCGGAGCGTAAGGTAACCGGTAGACAGTAACAGGACAGCGACGCACCTGTAACACCCATGGTGTCTATAAGTCTCGTCTTATCATGGGAGCCGTGTGCATTCTGTGATAAAAATGAAACTTCAGTAAATCGACAAAAGTATGAGATGAATATATATTTGAGTCTCTTACCTGCAAAAGAATGAAATGAATATATATGTTTGCGTCTCTTACCTGCAAAATAATGAAATGAATATATATGTTTGCGTCTCTTACCTGCAAAAGAATGAAATGAATATATATATTTGTGTCTCTTACTTGTCGTCTTTGCGTTGCACCCGTTTTGAAATCACAACGATTCTAAAGAAGTTTCACTTCAAAAACAAATAGAAAATTTTATTAGCAGATCACTACTGTCATGTACTTTTGTGATATAAGTGCATTTTTGAGTTAATTTTTCTCGATAATAACTAATAAGTGGACAGATTTAATTAATAATTTGAGTTATTTTATGGTTCGTAAATTAAACAAAACAATAATATAGCTATACCATTCCATATGGTGGCATAGGGCGGCGGGTGGGTGATACAAAGCTCGACGGGAAAGCTAGTTACTATTTAATAAAATAAATTATGTTTTTTTGTGTCAGTCCTAGACCGGTAAAGAATATTAGCGACCGTAAAGAAAAACTTTCCCACCAAGCACCTCGTAAAGCTCTGGATTTGTTAGTCACTAACACTGTAACGGAGTTCGGTAATGTCTCCAGTCTCCCCGCTCACCCAGATGAATGGTATTACAAAATTTGTACCCTTCGTTATCACGGCAGTGCTTTCCTTCCGCGTTTTTATTAACAATTTTCCAATACGTAGTAAGATATAACAAAACAATAGTTTTTAATTGCCGCCAACTACCGCCATAGAAAAAGCATAAGCGCTGAGTCAGATTATCTAAACCTGCTGCTGTAGTTTACGACTACTCAACGGTCAACGATGCTACAGTAAAGAGTATATCTTTCACCCATACCCCAAGTTAAGACTGTACCCTTGCCCACCGTTTTGGAGAATAAGAGAATAAGAGCCCGTATCTATAATTCCGTTTTTAAAAACTGTGATAAAAGAGGAAAATCGTTGTGTGAAGCAAAAATATATATAAAAGTTTTGACACAAAATTTTGATCTAATCAATAATTTTGAAATGGTTTGTTGGTCTACCTCCTCTCTGTCATGTAAGAGCCAAACACAGGGTAAATTCATTTTCTTGTAGCCTATGTGTTATTCTGATGTTTAAAATCTGTAAAGTTTAATATTAACCCGTTCAGTATTTTGTGCGTTAAAAACAATTTTTTTTTGTTCTTTTACGCACAATCTCTATTAAATAAAAACTTTCGATTTTATAATATTAGTAGAAAGGATACTTTCTTTAAATCGTAATGACTGTCACGAAATGTTTTGTAAATTTTGTCTGCAGCTATAAGTTATTAATCACTACATAGTACAAAACAAAGTCGCTTTTGGGGTGTTTATGCTTAGATATTTAAAACTACACAACTGATTTCGATACATTTTTAATAGATAGTGGGATTCAATAGGATGGTTTAGACATTTATATAATAACATAAAGTTCGTCCATCTGTGCGAAGCTGGGACGGGCTGCTAATTATTAATATAGCTCAAAGTTACTATAGCTTATATTAAACATTTTACTCGATTTCCAGATTTGGCGGCAGCAGAAAAAACACGGAACTCGGTATAGTTTTTCAAATAAAAAAAAAGAGTTTGTATAATAAGTTTAGAAATAAAGGGGAAATCGAATAACATTGTTAAAAAATACATATATGTATAGGTGTCGAACATTTTTGTTTCATTAACAACTGAAACTTAAGAGTTTGCCTGACAAAAGTATATCGTTGTGGCATAAAATATAATAGTTGATATTATGAACACATTAATTTAAATTCTGCAATACAACTATTAAACAGACACAACCATATGGATTCTAAATTTAATAATCAACTTAATATCATTTTACTCTTACGAATGCACTTTAAGATAAGTTAGTCTAGTTTGTGCCAACAGAATTACAACCACTCTCATGTTCTATAACAATGTAACTCGTCTAATGGCAGCCTTTATCTGTAATGGTTATACAAACTAAGTAATATTTTTTACAATGTTTTTGGGTCAAATAATCGCACATTATCAGTTTTTGTAACTACTTAACTGCGTAGTAAATATATTGCAGGGTAAACGTACCTAGTTTTGATCTTAGATTTATTAAAATAATTTATGAAATGCAAAGTCAAAACTATGTTTGCTGCTTTTTATAGTAAGTAAGAGCAAACAGGTAGATGGGGTTCCTAATTAAAATAAATAATAATACTTCGAAAATATACACTAAAATTCATCATGGCAATCTGCATCTGAATTGATGACCTCAATAAGTTTACCAGCTAGTTACTTTTTTCCTCAAGCTTCTTTCTTACGTTTCATTATTGCCGACTCTGTGGTCTAGCGGTCCATCGTTAGACTTGACTCATATGGTTTCAATCCCGGGGTTGAGCCAATTCAAAATGTGTTTTTTTTTCATTTTTCTTATTAAAACAAGGTTGCCCGGGGTTGGATGTGTGACCGATTGTGTTATATTATTTTACCTTGAACTTTTTCATTACCTGGCCTTTGTAGTTTGTTATTATACTGGTTGATATTTCAAAAAAAGAAATTAGTTCTTTCTTTTATAACATTTTAAAATATGGAACTAAAAAAGGTTCTTGCTTCATTCTGTTTGGATTCTGGTTCTAGATTTGACTGCAAAAACCTGTAAATTAAAAGAGTGGAACAATTTTGGTTCTGATAGTTATGGTTCTAAATGAAGTGAAGTGAAATTACGAAAGAACTGCTACCTGGTTCCTACTGCTCGGTGGTGAAAGGACTCTGAACCGGTGGTAGCTGTCCCGCCGGGTTATTTCTGTGGCCGCCTTCCCAGCTATCCACTTCCGATTGCTGCTCCTGGCTGTTGAGAAAAGGTGTCAGTGGGTCCCACTACCCCAGTTAACTTTGAATCCCACATTCACATATTTTTTTAGCCAGCAGAAACTTATTGTGAAGTGTACAAACATTAATAGACTTTATTTTAATATAGTGGTATTTTGTTAACATTTAATTTTCTTATTAAATTACCAGGATTACCTTTCGTTTAAAGTCTTGTTTGTTTTTCATTTCTGTTAACATAGTAGTGAATGATAAGCCGTTTCCTTTACGTTACTATTGGCGATAGGTTTGTCACCAACTTCATTGTGGTACTCCATACCTTTGGCTAGTCGTGGGTGGCCTGGTTGTATCCATGTTCTCTTTTTAAGGGATTCGGGCATGAAATACATTTTTTACCTTATTTTTCAAACTGTAGCATAGAAATAACGAGTCACATAAATCTACACCAGTATGTTTCAGCAAAAAGAAAAAGTTTTTAGTACTGCCGATTCAGACAAATGATTGAAGAAGTGTTCAACCTAAAATACCAAATGTAATAAGCAAAGAAAAAAATCGAAGAACTTAGACCAATTTCTTTAGTAAATCACAAAAGGATTATTAATTCGAAAAAAAAAACGAGCTACTCTGATGGTTATTTATAATAGATATATAAATAAGTTTTGACCTAAAGGCCACGGCTAAAAAACTGACTACTGGATAATATTTTAACTTTCAGTATAGTTAACATAAATCAGTAAACAAGTATTTTGTTTCAATTAATAAAACGTAATTTTCAAGTTAAAGTCAAGTAAAAAGTACAAAAACTAGTATACAACGCTTCCAAAACTTTATTTGAAAGACGTCTTGGTATATAACCAGCTGTTGCATGCGATTTACGCCGTGTATAGTAAAGTTATTTACGTATATTCATAGTTTTTCCCGCGGGACTCAATCGAGTAATCGAAATAAAAGTAGCCTGAGTTAGTAATCGGATTTTTTATAACCGCAAAGATGTAAGCCAATCTTACAATTTAATCAAAATCAGTTATTTAGATACTAAAAGCAACAGGCGACAGTTTTCGCATTTGTATATTAGTACTCAGAAGATTTACGCAGAGTAAAACATGGATACCCACGGCTATCCAAAGATCCTAAAACCCACGTCAGGATTGCAAACCTATCGCCAACCAGGCACATATCGAATACCGGGCAATGGTGTTTTTTTTTTAAAAAAACAATTTTCTTTTTCTAACTGGACTCGAACCTCCCAGGTCCCACCTCAAAAAATCAAGTCCCACACTAGACTGCTAGACCACCAGGATTTTTTTTACCTATTCGTAATTAGAAATCTCGGTGGATTTGTCTCAAGCCTGACGAGCCTAAAAGAGTGACCCCATACCCTATGATATTGTTATCTTTAAACTACGTCTTGACCAAACTTGTTTCTGAAAAAGTTTGTTTACATTTTTTGTGCATCTCAGCTGTGCTGTGGTGTCTGCGCCCGCAGGTAGAAAACCTGACTTATTTATTTTCTATTTATATTTTTTTCTCTTTTCGCTCCTAACATACAATTAAAGCAGACTTACGTCGCCTCTGTGATTAGGTTACTTGGATATAAAAAATGCAAGCTTCGACTTTAATTCTCCTATAACATATTTCACAAATATTTTTGGCAACGTATGATGTTTAAATTATGTGAACTCATATCATAGTATATCTACTGAGTGTAAATAAAACAGTGCCAAAACTGAGTTATGGCTCCAGGACCAAATAATATGGCGGTGCCCAGTAGCACTCTCTCTTCAGTAATGCGTTTAAGAACTTTCCCTTTTATTTTCCCACACATTCTACTACTAAACCCAGCCTGGTGTGACGACCAGGTGTAATGGTAGTCTACAGCAACAGTGAGCTGGTTAATAATGTGTTTTCGTGAAATTACAGATGTCGTGTGTACGTGCAATACCTATGTCTTCATGACTCACATACACGGAATTAAAATATAAGATAACACTGAAGCTGACAATGCTTATAACTACATATAGGTAAACAAGCAAACGGTATCTCCTCATAGTAAAAAACAAAAGATGTAAATACACACTAAACACGTAAATGGAACAATAAGAACCTTAGTAAAGTTTAACAGTTGCTTTTTTTAAATTTGATTACTTGGAATTAGCAAAATAAAGGCTTATTTTACATCTGTTAATCTTACCACCTGACCGGCAGTGCGCGCTACTCTCTCCCTTTTGTAATGTAGTCTTAACCGAAATAAGACAGTGACGAATAATGTAGTAGAAGTTTATAGATATCCCAAAATCATTTCAATTTACAACATTGTGAGGAAAAAATGAAAATCACTTCGTACAAGCTGTGTTGCAATAAAAAAGTAGTTGACAGTTGGCGGTTATCTTAATGGGAGCCCGGCATTAACGCTGGAAACGCAAGATACATTGCTCAATTAGTTTAAAACACGACGTAAACGTCTAAACAATAGATACATTGCACGCCAAATTAAATCTAAATCAATCACTCAAAGTGGGCTTTCAATATATTTGCATGTTCATTTTACCGGAGCACGTGACTAGATGTAATTCACTTCAGCCACCTGATGTCTCCTGATGCATCGCAATGTTAACGTCAGTATGCACGAGCCTTGTGTGCTCAGATAATACTTTGTTATAATTACTATTATTTGAATTATAAGTAATAATTTAAAATCTATTTGGTACGTGTGGAACTGTAAATACTTATTTACTAATCTGGAATCTTCACTATCTGTAACTTATTGATGAAGAATTAGGAAACAATGAGAAACGGCATGTGCGAAAAAACTTAATATTTACTAAAATGATGTTTATTGCAATTTTTTTATGGTAGTGGAAGGCAAACGAGCAGACGGATTTCCTGATTGTAAGAAATTCACGCTGCATTGAGACACCAAAGGTGGTGATGGTGCGTTGCCAACTTGAGCCTAGCATTTGGACCTCTAGGAAAAGTAAGGTTACCGGCTACCTTACCCTCCGAACCGGAACAAGTCAACAGCAAGCATTGGACGTTATAACGGCAGGAATAGATAAGGCGGTGGTACCAAGTACCAACCCGGGCGAGTCGCTGCGAAACTCTACCACCTAGTTGAATGTCACGGTGTTAATGACGGTGAGCCTATGCTCGCTTTTACGAGCTACCTGACAGGAAGGCAGATGATCAATTCTGCAAAGGAGCCCGGATCAACACGGGGAAAAAAAATCATTTCCAATCTTCCTCTTCAATCACCTTATCTATTAAAAAAAAACGCATCAAAATCCTTTGCGTAGTTTTAAAGATTTAAGCATATAAAAGAACACAGGGACAGAGGATGCGACTTTATTTTATACTATGTAGTGATAATCTTCATAATCATCTTAAATGATTTCCATTCTCTCTCTTTAGATTTCGAATGTAAGTTTTACACTTGCTGTTATAGAAAACATAATTGTTATAGTTTAAAATATTTAAAAAAAAATGTGTAATAAAATATTTGTGTTATTGTTAGAGGTATCATAATTATCGAGGAGTTTGTTTCGCCTTTTTTTCTCCGGACTGGCTAAGTTTGAAAAATGTGATAGTGTGGGGCATATATATTGTAGGCCTGGTTGCAAATGAGTTTATTTTACCGTCTCTTCTCCTGACTGGCTAGGTTTGCAAACGGTGATAGTGTAGAGTAAAGAGTAGTGTATTTAATTTAGCTTATTTTAATGGCAGCAGGAACAAATAAGGCGCTTGTACTATAGCCAAGTACAAGTTATTGCTAAGTTCTACACCCAATTAATGACGTTCGTTTTGTAAAACACTAAGTAGACTATACAACATTGATATCATTTGTCGCTCTTATCGAATAGAAGATATGATGTCGATCTTGTAAAAAGTGAAAACGTGTTTTTTATAAAATATTAATTATTTCATATTTTAATGTACTATGCCCTTGCGGTATCTAATAAATGAGAAGGAATCTAGGCAGGTTTTCAAAGACCATGACATTTGACACTCGATACTCTCGGACTTCCCTCTAAGCTAAGGCTTTGATTTTCAGTATTCTATTTTCAGCTTATAAGCAGATGATTTTATTCAGATATAGATCAAATTTGTCACCCAAGTTGTCCATACGTATAACTTATAAGGTCTATTGTGCAAGTCCACCGCTACCCTCCTACCCTCGGACCAGAACTTGACAGAGTCGTTATGGCGGCAGAAATAGGTAAAGGAGTGAATCCCTACTCGGGCAAGTAGCTGCATGGAATTCTACCAACAGTGGTCTAGTTAGTAATCACCAGTTTAGCTGCCAGGCAGGACGGCAGAACGTTTATTCTACATAGAGGAACCTCACCAATACGGTGTCTATTTTATATGTGTGAATATAGGATATGGAAAGTGGTATAGGCTACTTTTAATCCCGATTTAACCGATTCCCACGGGAGAAGTACCAATATAACTTTAATGCGCATTTATAGCCACGGAAAACATCTAATAGGTACTTATTTGAGATTGAAGCCAATTTTTGCAGAGCTCTTAAATTATGCAAACTGAATACTGTATTTATTATGCATACAAAATTAACCATTGCATTCTCAGTGAAATATTGGTTCTGCGCAATAATTAACTCGAGTGTGCACACGCCTCTACAGTGGAAATGCACTCTATCTATTAATCCGGCCAGTCATACGTGAAATCGGTGATACAGTGAATTTATGAATGTAAAAGCATCTTTAAATATTTTATGAAATTGATACATTACGTACTATCATAATGGAGCTCTGCTGACAGGTTGATCTATTAAGTCATATCTCCTCATTTTTATTTTCATGTTTATTGTTAACAACGGCTGCAAAATTATAACATTAAACAAACATAGTTCTCCGTAAGTATCCACATGGTAATGGACGCGCTATAAATTCATTACCCGACAAATATTGACACCGTCAAATGAACGGGATAATAGGATTTAAATCATATTTTAAATACGTTTTGCATATAAATGACAGTATTTACGTATATTTCCCTTGGAATTCAAAATAGCGAAAAGCATATGACAAATTTTGTAAATTTTTTAATGAATACCTTTTTATACGTTTACCTTTGGAAATTCCAGATTTCGTAACTAGTATAGTTACACATTTATACGAAGAACGTCGATTTTGTGTGATGTTTTTATAACCTTTTAAGACTAATAAGCGGACTGATTTGTTGATATTAAGAAAACATAATATGTACGAGTACGTAGTTTTCTTAATATCAAGATATCGGTCGTAGTGGAAGAGTTAAGTACCGCATTAATTTTTGGCATCAATCCGATGGAATCAATACGCCTGCCTTCGTCGGAAATCGAACCCGAGCCTTGCAGTTAACAGTTGGCCTAAAACCAACAAGGCGATCGCAGTTATGTAATAAAGTAATCTAATTTTAAGAACAAATATTATGTAATAATTTAATAGCAATTGCATAAACTGGAGATGAATTTGTGCACATTCCTACGTTAATATACATTTTATGATAATATTTAAAAAAAAATATAGCAAAAGATGTCATGCGGCAAATTACTAAGAGTTGACACATATGAAGAATAAATTGACCATCGCACTCTTTTTTTTGTGAGATGCGATAACTATGAAGCACATGGCTATTCTGGTGGTGACCTATAGCTACCAGATACGTCAAAGGTGGCCGTCCTGTGGCCAGGGTGTCAGGCCTAATGTACAACTTCATGATATTCTTTTTATCACCCAATCACAATGGAAGATTAACGATTTCTCAATGTTTTGTGCAGTAAAATACAAGTAAAACTTGATGTCAAGAAGGATAAAGACTCAAAAATAACTTACGATTGTCTAAATAGTGTCACAAAGTTTGTGACTGGTCTAGCATATTCTACCGTAATATTTAATGAGTCGAAAAATTTTCCATTTACATACTTTTTATGTTATTTTCATTATTCTATATTTTCCAATGGTGTTAGAGCGCAGTATTGCAAGATAGGATAAGGATTATCTACTGTGCATATCCTATTCTACCATCAAACTGCCTGCAGTCGTCTTCTGGTTCAAAGAGCTGATAGACTTGCACATTGGACCTAACACCTCGGCCACAACACAGCGACTTAGTCTGCTTAGTGTTATCATAAAAAAATATTACTTTTTTCCTTCATTTGTGCGCTTTTTGTGAATCCCATAAATAGTAGTATCTTCACGCCCCGAAGAGGTAGGCAGAGGCACAACCAGGGTACCCAAGATTAGCCGAAGATACTAAGAACAAAATCAATTAAATAAATATGTGTGAGGTAGCTGGAAGGTAAACTATAAAAAAACTATCAAATATGAAGAAATGAATATCGCACAATGTGATAGGTGGTAAGCCTATAAGGGCACATATCCTATCCCGAGCAACATTTTTTTTATTAGAAAAATGGAAATACCATGCAGTCAAGTCCAACAACTGAACCGCTAGACAACAGAGGCGATTAGAGGCATAATAAATAATAATAAAATATTTTTTTCTGTAGTTCTTTAGAGTGTTGATAATTTAGCAACTAAAAATTTGTTTGACGCATAATAATGTGGTGATATAATATTAAGTATAAGTTGATGTGTAAAAAAGCCACTTTTGTATGGTTCACGGCTGTGAGGCGAAGGGCCGGCCGTATTACACCGTGTCAGCTACTGCTCGATTTCACGCTGACGACTCAACCTGATTGCCCTTTGTACACAACTCGTACGGTGTAAGTGGTAGCGGAATATGCTCGTAATTATAGTGATTGGACAGTAGAAAAGGATCATTGGTGCAATCTCATCTTATTATATCTTATTTCTTTATTATAGTATCATAATAAGCTGCCTCTGTATGTTCATTAACTATTTATGAAAGTAACTTGATTCTTTTGTTAAAGCACACCTGTGCCCCCGATTGGTGTAAGTCCCCGGTATATCTGCACGCCTCAAACATCATCATTATAGTCTAACACTGCAAAACGCCAAAACTGCTAAGTCAATTGATATGGAGTTTTTGATGCGTGTAACATTTGATTCTGGTTCAACTCTGTTTAATTAAGTTAATAATTAGGACTCAAAATATCTTCAACTGAAGTTGCCTTTTGTCGCACGGATACAGTCACGAATGTATCCTAGTTTATTATGATAAAGCCATTTTAATATTTGCTATTGGCAAAAACTATACATTGACAAACTCAAACCAAAATAATATACTACAATTAATTAGGTATTAACCTATTTAACTGTCAAGTAATAATAATGAAAATAACATTATGTAGGTATTAAATAATTAGATGTTGATGCTATTAGCATTTAAATTAATATTATCAACGTTTAAATTAATATTATCAACATTTGAATTGATATAATTAACGTGAAGATATTCTCGCTGGGAGTGTGGCCACAACTTACTTTGATCGCTTTAGGCTCCGGACCACTCGCAGTAGATATGGATTTCTCGGTAGTCAATTGTTACCTTTTCATTTATTACACAAAAACCGGTTCAGCGCTCAGTTTTGATATCAACTCCGATAGGAACATTTCAAGTTAAATTGTTCCATAATATTTGTTTTATTAGCGCTAGCCACGGCTTCGCTTGCGCGGTAATCGGCCTCTGTGCTTTTGTTTCAATCAAATAGGTACCTGCAGCCGTAACGTGTTTCAAATTTAAATTATCAACATTTATGTACATGTAAATTATATCATTGCGCAACAGTTTTAACAGTCTAGCGTTAGGTTGGCAAAAGTCAACACGCTTTGCTGACTGTACCCAACCGAGTACGTATTCTAACCATCAGAAAACCCATCTGCCTGTTTCGTTTCAATAACGTAAAAAATATAAAAAATTTAAATAGCTTAATTCAACTCGTGCCCTATTTTAAATTTTATTAAAATTATTGTCCTTCTTACCTGACTATTTGGGTTTTATTACGAAACAGGAAGATAAGAAAATATTATTTAAATGAAGTAGCAGACCGTTTCCGTTTATTCTGTAATTTGTAACTAAATTGTTTTATAACCATCCCATTGATTAGATTAGGCTTGACAATTTACGGTGAACTAATTTTGGCTCTGTTTTAAAGGGTCATAAAATGATTATGAAATTTATTAATAAGTGGGGAATTTTATCGTCTCTATAATCTATATGAAGTATAAAATACTTACAAAACGTAGGTAATGAAAATTGGTCAGTTTATGGCCAACCGGATACTACCTACTTACTAGGTAGGAGCAAAGTTTCGCAGCGACTAGCCCGGATTGGTACCACCACCTTATCTATTACTGCCGCAGTAACTTCCATTAAGTTCGTTCCGTTTCGGAAGATAAGGTAGACGGTAAACTTAGTTTTGCTCGAGGCCTAACATGCCGGCTTAAGGTTGGCAACGCAACATTACCTTTGGCGTCTCTAGTCGGAAGGAATTTTTTACCATCCGGAAATCCGTTTGCTTGTTTGTCTTCCAAAAGCATAAAAATGAAAAACAAATAAAAATAAATTCTTGCATACCTATACATATATAGGTACATTATACTACCAACGGTTAAGTTTACCCTCCAAATGACAATAACTTTATCGCGGCAAATATAATTAACATAATACAAAAAAAACCGGACAATTCAAATAGACGGACTAGACTAATTACCACCAGCACGTAAACATCATCAAGATTCAACACTTTCCTAAGCCTAAACTAAACTACGGATGTATGTGTGTGTGAGTATGTGTGTATGGTTTTATAAATTTTGTTTCAATAAGTACCGATTTTTTTATTTCAAAGCTGTTGCGATCGAAATGGTTCTTAACTACTGCCACTACTATAATATTATAATATTTTGCCAAGGGTTTATTGAAAATGTTTAGTTTTAAAAATGTTCACAGCCATGGATAATAAGTGAAAAATAAAACACAAACAAAGAAACTTTCTTAATAGCAATAAACATTTTTATGTGACATGATATCGTTCTACTAACCTTTTAAATAAGAGATCGTTTTTCAAACGAAACTCGATGGATAATTCGCAACATTTTTACTACTAACGCCATCTGTTGATGAAGCAAAAGGATTAAGAGGTAGAGAACGGCAGAAATGTTGATGTCGATGTTTAGACTGTAAAAATGATTGACTAATTTTAATGAGGTTTTTATTAAAATTTTTGAAGCGTAAAAGTGCAAAACTTAAGCTCATGTCGTTTTATATAAAAAAAGTAAGATCAAAGTCACTTCAGTGGCATTGACTACACATTTCATGAAAACTAAACTAGCATAGTCGGTAGTGTTAGCTGTTTAGGAGTAAATATAATATTAGGATAGTAGGTAGCAGACTCAATAAGAGGAGTTGAGTCTAGTTTTAAAATCAACTTCTAACAAAAAAATGTAGTAGATGAAAGAAAAAAGTTAGTTTTATCACGATACAGATGAACCAGTTCTGCAAAAGTTTTCAAAGAAGTGTTTTTTTGCCACTATTTATCTTCTGTTAATGAAAGGCAAAATCGCAGATGAATTTCTCCATTGTACGAAAAACAACGTCGCTTATGTAAGCAAGACATCAGCACTAGGTTTCGTAATTATGTAAGTTTACCGGCTACATTATTTTTTTAACTGGAACATGACAATGAAGAGTGCTGACGTTGTCACTGTAGAGTGTAGAGATATATAAGGAGTCATTATTAATATATGACATGTGACATAACTAAAAATAAGTATGTGTCCTACTATAGTCCATTAGAGTCAAATTCTAGTAATTATATAATATATGTCTGGATAATTAACCTTTTCTAAAAAAGGAGGAGACACTTTGATAATACCATTTCACCACACTAACATCAATGTTTGCCATTACTGTATTTCAGTTTGAAGTCATAATCTTCAAATTTTTGTTCGGGTTAACGAATAAAAAGCCATTTATGCAATTTGACATTTGGTATGTGAAAGTACATGTTATCCCAATACTGCGACAAAATCAGACTTACCACAGACAAAACCGTAGTCAAAAGCTAGTAGGAAATATACCCTGCTCATGTGGTTGTTTATTTTTTTATCAAAGTTAAAACTTGGTGTATAAGCGTAGTTAATCCACAAAACTGACTCCAATTATTTTATTACCACGTCACGATTTTATAGTATTTTCAACCTAGCTAGTGATTCTGAGATGGTCCCACATAAATTTTATCAAAATTATATATATTACACTATAAAATAAATTATATGAAGAAACTTCGGAATCGCGACCAACCTTGCCTTTCCTAGAAAGAACTTAATATTGGCTGAATAAACACGTAACGAAACGTACAAAAAAACAGAGCTGAATTGATAACATGCTATTTTTGATGCTGGTCACAAATAAACAGAAATACTAAAACGTTAATTATAATATTAATGAACATAGACAAAAATACACCAATACTCAAGATGACATTACAGTCTATATTTCAGCGCATTAAAGACTAGAATGTAGGTTTAAACCTAGGAGTACTTTAGTCTATTAATAGGACGGAAAAAGTTTAGTGATCCGGTGATTATCAGTGCATATGACGGGTATAAAACTTGCATGGACTTGCTTTATTTGCACTCGAGTTAACAACTTGACAAAAACGAAAGTAGGTCCGTGTGAAGACTGATGACTCAGAAAATTAGTGTCTTATTAATAAAACTTAGTATTAAGTAAAAATGATTATTGCAACTGTTTTAAGAGATCGAATTTCTTAAAATGTAGTGTTTTTTCGAACCGGAACACAATAATTCCAATTTCAGATGATTCCACAATAGAAAAAGGTAAGATGGTGGTAGAAACACACGAGCGTTTGCCCAAGACTCTCCCACCAAGCAGGTATAACTGAGGATGTAACTTGGGATCTCTGTGAAATTATCGTAACCAGTTCAAATTTTCAGTCCGAACTTCTGTTGCTTTTTAACTAACGTGCCAAATAGGAAATTATTTATCACTGCATGTTTTTGGCACGTGATTACCGATCATTAACATACTATAATCACATTGCTATATGGTAAAAAAATATAGAAGTCGTTTTTTTACTATTTTGCTTCCCTTAGTCGCCTCTGTGGTCTAACGGTTCAGTTGTTGGACTTGACTGTCTGGGGTTCCAGGTTCGAATACCGGGTCGGGCAACAAAAAGAAAATTGGGTTTTTCCAATTTTCTAATGGAAAAAAAACGTTGCTCGGGATTGGATATATGTGCCCAGTTGGCGATAGGCTATCACATTGTGGGACTTAGTGTCTTCGGCTAGTCGTGGGTGCCTGGTTGTGCCTCTGCCTACATCTTCGATATGGGCGTGAAGATACTTTCCTTCCCTTAAATTATTTATTTGTAATAATTTCTGACCCTAAATTTTGTAAATAATTATTGCTATGAATTATTTAATGTGTTATTAATATTAATGTTTTTTAATGTATTATTTCCCCGTGTTGGTCCGGGCTCCTCTGCCTTCCTGCCAGGCAGCTCGTAAAAGGAGAGTACAGGCTCACCATCACTATCACCGTGACTTCTGGCTAGGTGGTAGAGTTTCGCAGCGACTCACCCGGATTGGTACCACCGCCTTACCTATTCCTGCCGCCATAACGTCATGACGTGTTCTGGTTCGGAGAGTAAGGTAGCCGGTAAACTTACTTTTGCTCGAGGCCTAACATCCGGGCCTCAGGTTGGCAGTGTGCCATTACCACCTTTGGTGTCTCTAGGGGGCGTGAATTTCTTACCACCAGGAAATCCGTCTGCTTGTTTGCCTTTCAATATCATAAAATAAAATAAAAAGATGGTATTCTGAAATTCTGTTTAATCAAGCGCTTTTGTGGCAGTATTTTTTAACCAATTTTCAAATAATTATTACACATTATTATCATACCACACACCCTCTGTCTAATATTTTATGACTAGGTACTTGGTACTAGGGAATTCGTAGTGTTGCGACAATTTACTAGAATCATTACCACCGTATTTTTCTGGCTAAATATAGTTAATTCTCTTTTCTGCTGTGTTCCAATCTGCGTGCTAAAGTAGCCAATAAACTGCTACTAGCCTCATAGGTTCAGCTCAGGCGAGAAATGTTAATTCTTGGATTTAGGTGTACTAAATTTATTTATTTCAATATTTTTAATTATTAGTATCCATGACAAAGCTAATTTGTTTACTTTGCGATTTGATTCAATGTGTGTGGTTTGTCCTGGAGTAGTTTTTGTCAAATTAAATATAAAATTTAAAACAAAAAATGTATAGTTTCTTAGACCTCGATGTTTAAGTATTAACGGGATAAAGCTACATGATAAATTTGTATTAATAATTTTAATGTTTATATGAACCTATAAAATTAGTCCTAACTATATACATAGGACTTAAAATGCCGTATGTTAATTTAAATGATATTGAAACAAACAAGCAGAAAGTTTCCCCTATAGTGAAACTACGTGTCGCGTCTACAGAGACACCAAAAGTGGTAATGGTGAATTGCATTAAGATGTAACCAGAAGCTGAGATGAGCCCTTCGCATACTTACGCTGCCTCGTTCCTTTAAACTGATGCGCGCTGAAGACATTCAGAGCTGAAAATCATGAAAATGGTGCAAAAAAATTGAAGATCGCCTTTTTAATTTCTTAAAATGTTTTTAAGTAAGTTTAAAATTTTATTGTTTCGGATATTCAATATGTTCACATCAGAGGCGTGTATCGTCTTTTATTTGGGTTTAAATTACTTGTAATTAGAAGACAATTTTTTTATCATTATTTAAATCGTTAATTTGAGGTTAAAGTTTAAACAAGTTTAGAACTATTAACTTTTTTTGAATTTTCACAACTTTTGGTGCCCTCCGTAAAAACATTAAAACCTATATTCGTCAAAAAACGAGATCAAATCAACCACTGATTTTTTGTGATAACAAAAATTGCTCTGCTTATGATTTAAAATTTTAATAACTTATTATTATTTTATTCACTTTCATATTTTTTGTATTAAGTTTTCGCTTTTGTGTATTTTTTTAATAAATAAGTTTAATTGTTAATTTGCATTAAAAAATATAAATAGTAAATGTAAAAAAGAAACTAAAACCGTCTAAAATTCAATCAACTTTAAGTGTTTTTTTTTAAATCAAAACTTAAAATTAATTGAAAAGTTGGACTCTACTTCACTGATTTAAAGACCACAATTTTATACAACTATATCATGAATTATAAATCTAAAACCAGTTATGAATTTTATCTCGTATTGAGTCAGACCAAACAAAGGTTTTCACTCTAAACGACAATAAACCCAAAACACCTTCGATTGCACAAACCAACTCATGGCAAAACCACGACCGTAAAAACATTTTATACCTACGGTACTAAAACTACAAACATTCTATTACCAAATTACAGATAAAACACACGCGTAAGTCTGTCACGGTATCGAATGGCCCGATCCTAAACTTGCGTTAAAACCAGCTTTGCGTACGTGAGCTCAAACAAAGAGCCGTTAAATACGCGAGTGACACGCGAAATGTATTAGAGGCACCGCCGCAAGCTCGTTGCAGAGTGAATGCTTTACGTTTAACAACCCTGAGGATTCCAAATCTATCGTTACGTCATCTCACCCCATACGAAATACACCATGCGATTGGCCGATTCAGTTTGCCGCGCTTTCTTGCAGCCAATGTAAAAACAGACACTCTTACTTCCATCCCTTTCGCATAGGGGTTTCAACCTACAATAGGACCGAGAAAGCTCGTTTCTGGTATTGCGCGTAACGAAATGATGTAACTGCTATGACATGAGATAGATATTCTACCACACTGTGAGTGGGAGTGCGATAAAACATTGGTGTCGCAGCTCATTGTCGCGGTAGAGTGCCAAGGGAACGTGCTACCGTGCGTTCAACTATTTATAATCAAATAGGTTGCGCTGGTGTGAGTGTGTGCTTACATTATGCACCGGGCACACATAGAGGAACGCGTCGAGCAAGGCAATGATGTGCACCAAGTATTATCCCTTATTACACGATCTGCTTCCGCGCGGGCCGCACGTACAATAGTTGTCGGACGACCTCTTTTGTCGAGCGCAGTGCGAATTGTTAGTTTGTTTACACCCAAGACTTAGAACTTTGCATACTGTGGTTAATGTGACTGTGTCATCGTAGCGTCAGTTATCGCTAAATTGCGTTTCACGGACAATGCCCGCGATGATGTTTACGTTCAAACTTTTTGTGACTTATCTGAACTTTTGCTATTTTGACGAGTTTGTGATTTTTCGAGCGCCAAACTGAACTGTAATAGAGACATCATTTTAAAACTCGGTGTGCCATTATAGTGTCAAAGTGAACTTTCTATGAACATTTTTGATAAAAAAATTAATTTTTTTACTGGACTTAAAAAGTTTTTTTATAAAAGTTTGTAGCATTTAAAAAAAGGGCTTAAAACCAAGACAGAAAACTTGATCATCTTAATGAAAGAAAAGAATAAAAGTTATACGAAGAAGTTAAAGAAAAAGTCCTGAGAGACATACAGCATTAATTTATACAGAACAAACCACAACCTTTTCACGCTTCTTCCGTAGAAAAGGGCACTTTGAGAGACAAGGATGGCGATAGCATTTAACTTGCCGAGCGAGAGAGAGGCGACCGAAGAAAACTTTTCTCGTTTGAACCGGCTCCTGGCCGAGCTGTACGAGGTCCTATGCCACATCTTGGTATCACGGCAACCTGGCCAAGAAGTCCAGGACAATCGGCGAGGTGAGTGCCCTCGAGAGCCTAACATACCACCTTACCACTTAAGATGCAATTCGACCTACATCGTGAACTTAGTGATGGTTATTACTATCCTTAAAGTGTCCCTCGCCTCGTCTCTCTTCAATTCCGTGAGATAAAGTGGAAATAGTAGATAAGTATTGTTGACAGTGATACTGCATAGCAGTTCTGGACATTTGTTACGTATTTTTAAGTCCATCCGTCATTGTAATTAATTTGTCAATGATGTTGTGTCAAACTGCACTTAAATTGTAAATGGTGGTCTATCGCATTAGCAATCATTGGAATCAGTTCCATGAATTTTGATTTTTAGTATTGCAATTAACAAAATTTTTGCTTTCAGTGAAATTTGCTTTTCGATTTAAATTTGAGTGAAGTTCGACAAAACCTACTCAATTATAGACATAAGACGACATACCTACCTACCTACCTACCTAAATTTTGACAGAGAAAAAGGTATATAACTTCAAATAAAATCAAATTAAAAATGTATTTTTTTATGACTAAACACAAGTTAAAAATTCATTTTGCCGTAACAAACTGATAGGTACTTAACATTAGTTGTGAAGATTTATTTTAGCATAAATTAAAATAATTTTAATTTTATTATTTTAGTTCTGTTAAGTTTTTGTAAAGTTACATTTCCATTTGATCTCTTAATTTGTTAACGAATTTTTAATAGCGTAATTGCAACTAGTTTAATTTATTGTAATACATAACCACGTAGCATTTAACTTTAACGGCTTGTAATGCGTACCTACCGAGGTAGGTATATGGATCTCAATTATATAGTTCCAAATATTTTCGATAGTCATATAGTATTCTAACTAATGGATATTATTTTTATTTTTGTATCATTCACATTGTCACGTTTGGATTTGTTAATATACCAAATATTAGTTAAATTTATAAAATTATGATCAAAAATTTCTTTGACATTTCTCTAAACTTATCTATCACAATCTTGTACATAGCTATTTTAGTAGAACATTATTTTTGTTGAATTGAATAATTTTGTTCTGTTTAAAAAATTGTATAATGAAAAAAAATAACTTTGTTTAAAAGATTTTAAGGTTATATTTTTTGTGCAAAACAGTTTGTCTTGTAAATAATGCATTTAAATTGTTTGTGATGTTTTATGTAAGCATTTTAATATAATTATGATTTACTTATTACCCGTCTAGTTAAGCCTTACATGTAATCAATTACGAATAAACTGGATTGTGTTTACTGTATCATGTATCCGATATCTTGATGAAAAACTGTGAAATAAATTCGCTATTTTATAAAATTTATTGATGTTTTTTTTATTACTTTTTGCATTTCATAAATTAACATAGAACAGAATTTTCAAAGTTAAACTGTACAAAAGCTCTTTATTTAACTAAGTGATAGTTACAAAAAAATATAAATTTTCAATTTTTGGCTATGTATGGTGTTAACCAAAATTGATTTTAACTTGAGTTAAAATAATCAAGATGAAGTGTTTATTTACATTAATTCTAAGAAATTAATCAAATTGAATATATTTAACAAATTAAAAATTGAACGTTTATTAAATTTGAATGGGAAAAATTATTATAATAATTTATATACAATATAATATAATATATATAATAATAATTTATTATACTCAACTGATAAACATATTAGGGAAATATCAATAGATCAATAATTTAGAAGAAAAGTATACTATTGCATCTACATATTAGTCAAAAAATACGAAATTTATTTTACATTTTTTTTATTAAGAGTCTCAAATTAGGTGCAATGCGAACTGAGAATATAAAATGGAAGGCACAAAATAATAAAAACAAGAAACATTTTAAAATAACATTTATGTAGGTTAAAAACTATAAAGATAACGATAAACGTAGACTAATACATATTACACATTTAAATACGTAAATATTTTGTCCATACAATTACATACAGAAATACAAGTCGTTGCTAACTCATAAACAGTGTCAGTGCGCCGGCTCGTCAATCAAGCCAAAAATAACTCGTGTTTACATTTACTAATGTCAAGACTTGAAACTGAACTTGTTGTAACATGTGCAGCTCGAAACAATGGACCGGAAAATAATACATTACATTAAGAATCTTAAATACACGATATAATTCACAACACGAACTAAAAACAGATTATACAGCAACAGATAACTAGGTATCTTATAAAGTGTATACTATTCACACAAACTTAATAAAAACGTTGTTACTATAAATGAAAAAGTTAGTGATTTTGAAAATTATCTAAGAAGTTAAAAATAAAAACAGTCTAATAAACATTAAAGAAAGTGCCTTAAAATAAAAATAAAGAAACGGTATAAGAAGTATGCCAAAAAATAATAAAGCTTTCTAAATCTTACTTGAAAATATTCTTAGTAACAGATATTTTTGTAACAATTTCGATATCAGCTAAAAAGTATGTTATCCCAAGCTACAAGTTTAGGACGACGCGCATTAAAAATAATAATAAAATAAATTACATAACTTTAAAGCTAATCCAAGAAAACAATTTGGAAATAAAATTGTTACTTACAGTCACAGTTAAAAGAAGCGATCCACCTTTTGATTTTAGAATACATCTTTTAGAAAATGTAATAATATGAATATGAGAAAAATAAAAACACAAGTACTTAGCAATTTTTGAAAACCTTTTGAATATATGAGACAACAATTGAATACACGTTAAAAATTAGGAAAATGCATAAGAAAACTAGTAACAGAGTAAAACAGTTGCCATGCAACATTAACAAAGAACTTGAAATGCTCGGCGTTCCAAAGAAAATCCAAACGAAGATATATGCAGCGTGAAATAACAAAATTAAGTCTGAACTTTGAAGAACCTGCCCCCTTAGAACTTTTTACGCTGAACTTATTGCGTCATTGGCAGCCAATAAAAATTATCGTTAATTATAATTAATATATAATTATTTTTAACTTTATAACCAATATGAAAACATGTTAATTTCAAAGAATTGCTAAATACACTTGATTAACAGAAATAAATAATACAATAGACAAAGCTATAACAAAAATAACATAATGAATAAAGAAAAAAATGACACAAAATTAACGATATTAAATTAAAAGATTGATTTTAAAAACGTTATTTAAATGTTTAAGTACTGCACGTAGCACTTTAAATTATATAAACTACATAAACACATTTAAACTTACAGTTTGGTTATTTGGTCATCAAAGTTAAAAAAGAGTGTTTTCTTTGATTTCCCTAGGATCCCTAAAAAAAAAGCGGGACACAAAAGAGCGAGAAATCAATTAGCTTAATATAAAAAAGGAGTCGAACAAGAGGCGTTTGTCGCCTTCGCTTAAAAATAAAAAAAATATTGATAACATTTTAAATTTGATGAACTTATATTTATGTAGTTTCAAAATGTCAATAACAAATAATAAGAGTATAAACGAAATAAACTTATCCACCGTAAAATTAATGTAAATTTAAATGATAAGTTTAAATTTTGAGTGTCTTAACTTTGTAATTACGTATCATTAAGTAAACACGATAGCTATTCATCTTAAACGCTAAAATAAATAAATTAACAACAGTTGTTGTAGCACTACAATTGTTAGAATTATTGAAAGAAATTAGCACAACTTTTAAAATTATAAAATTTATAAACCTAAGAGAGTGGTTCGTCTTTTTTTTAAAAGCTATGCTTAAATCGAAAAGCAAAAATCACTGCCCTGTGTGGTCTTGAATCATATTATAACAAAGCGTTTTGTCCATTGCTAATATCAGACAATTCAGTACCCTATTGCTTTAGACAACGACTTCTGATATTTTGACCTCCTGTGTCCAGACAGTCACGCTTTTAAGGTTTTGACTTATATCGATTACAATTGAAGTGGAAAGAGACGCTTCAACGATTACAAAGATCATAATGTTTTTTGAGTCCTTTAAAACCGTTTTGTCATTGTATCATTATCTATTAATAATTATTAGAAAGTGTGGTGACTCTGATTTACAAACCAATAAAACGTATAATGTTTTCTATTTGAAATTAGATGACGATGAGTAATTTTCACAATTACTAGTTGATTAAAAAATAATACATTATAATGTTAATGTGGATTCTTCGACGCTCTTTAACATTTAGCGGATCTTAAGATTTGAGGAATTTTATGATAATAAATAAATAAATATCCCTGGACAAGTCACACAAATTTAATCTAACCCCAAAGTAAGCAAATTATATGCTTGTATTATGGGTTAACACCGAACTAACTAACGTCAACGATTGTAATACATAGAAATACTTAAATAGATACCAGAATAAATTTAATAAACACTCAGACCCGGAAATGCAGATATCTAAATGTTCTTCACACAAATGCCTGCCCCCGTCGGGAATCGAAACCGAGCCGAATCGAAATCGATACACATATTACGTAAGTGTAGCAAAAAACAAACATAAAAGTTTTCTGCAAACTTAAGAGGTAAATGAACATAGGTCTGTAGAACGAGTGTTTCTTTTTTTTACAAAAATTAACAATGATCGTAATTTCATCCAAACATCCGTAACCGTTGCAAGTAAATTTACTAAAGATAAAATTCATCAGCAACTTTTGGCTTAAAAAGTTTTAAAGTCCGGTAAAGTTGTAAAAACCGCGAGGTAATACCTATATATTTTAGTCATTACGAAAATGCCATTACTAGGGTACTAATAATACTACAGTTATTCTGGGATGCGAATCAACATAACAAAACCATTTTTTGTTTTTCTTGAAAAGAAAATTGTTTTTAGGAGCTCATAAAAGGCCCAATTTTTATAAAAAATGATTGATTCATTTTTATTAAAACACCACAGACGTTACAGGTGCGTTGTTGGCCAGTGGCCGCGATGTTAAGCCGAGCCTTCGTCGGGCCGAGAACTGACAATGTCATTATGGCGTCAGGAATACGTAAGGCGGCTACCCGGGCAAGTCGCAACAGTAGTCTTCTTGGTAATGACCTAATATTTTAACCTGTGCTTGCATCTTACGAGCTCCCTGGCAGAGGCGGATGGTCTATTCGATTCAACGGACCCAAACCAACACGGGCAAAATAAGCTTATGATTTTCGTGTTGCTATTTTTTATCCATATTTTGTCTTTAGGTTGTTTTCGTATCATTGATAAAAGCTGCTATCAATCCGGTGATTATTCTACCAGAAACAGGTTAAACAATAAAAAGCAACTTAATTTACAATCTTAACTATGCAATAGTAAAATAAATGAACGCATAACCAACAATAAGTACATATTTCAAACGGTCTCATATGGAATACAAGTTGAATATCGACAGTGTTAATTTGATTCATAAATAATAGAAATTAACATACTGGTTGTGTAAGTGTAGTTTGCAAATGCAGTTTATGGCGCGGAAGGTAATCATATGCAGTATTAGGAGACTGGGTACGGGACTGGGGACTGTGTTTTACTTATGAAAGTCTTAGCAAGTCTTGTAATTACAAGTATATCATTAAATTTGTTCCGTATCTTTTTTATTATGATCACTGGGTAAAGTGTAAAATAGCTGTCAATTGACGTGTTTTTATATTTGCTATCTCCGGTGACCAATAGAAATACAACGGTGAATATACCTTCGATTTGAGAGAGATTCCTTATTGCCAAACTCAGCGACCAGTCCTAAGATTTGTGGCGTCAACATAATATTATCGTGTAAAGTTCAGCTTTGTGATATTCTCGAAGGATGTGCTCAGTGACTCGATATTACCACGCGAACCTGTGGAGTTCGATGCTAGAGACATAATGTTATTATATACCTCGTATAGCAACTTTGTTGAATAGTTAAGATTTTCACGACTTAAGGACCTTAAATACAAGAGCGGTTTCATTCCTATGAATAAAAAAGTCTCCTGTTAGTCTGGGTTTGCTGTGTAGAATAGACCATTTGCTTTTTTTCCAGGCAGCTAGTAAGAGGCGAGCATAGATTAAACAGATCATTACCAAGAAGAATAATGGTATCATTAATGAGCCCGTCTTTCCGCCCAAATAACAGTGATGCACCTATAGCATCGACGGTGTTTATAGACAACGATAGTCCTCTACTATCAAGAGAATCGGACTCTTTTTAATGACATCTTACACATAAAAAATAGTAACGCATCTGTGATACTCCTGGTGGATGGACGTGGGCGGCGGTGAGCACTTATCTATGTGTGATGCACCCAAGCTGTTTGTCTACTGTTATAAACATAGACAACGTGTATTTCTTAATAGTATGAAAAACGTCTGCTGGTAAACCTTTTTTCTTTTTTATGTGATAGGTCAGCGAACAAGCACACTGGACTCCTGATGTTAAGAGACAACTATAGCATATAGAAACTATAGGTATAGGTGCATAGGTGCAGGTGCAGTTGTATAGGTGCGTCGCTGTCCTACGGCTGGGTTGTTAGGCCGCGGAACCAGTCTACCAGCTACTCTGCCCTCCAGACTCTAAAATGACAGAGTTATTATGACGGCAGGAATAGGTAAGGGGGTGAAACCCCACTCGGGTAAGTTGCTGCACAGCACTCTACCACCAGCCTATCAAAACTATAAAAAAGGAAAAGACTTTATACTTATAACATTATGTTTTATAATAATATTATGCATCACAGTCGCACATATTTTTTTCCAACAATGTAGAGCCATAGACCCTTACGTTCGGGGGATCACAATGTATTCCACAGGTGTTGTCCGAAGCAGGTGTCCGTTTTAAACCAATGTTCAGAAATCCGCATTTCAAAAATTTAATGTTGTAAAAAATTTAACGTAACAATTATAATCATTTTAGTTTGTCACAGTGTGTTTACACTTTGACTACTAAATATTATGACGTTTGGTCATACGTACGGCAGTGTGTTATGATTGTTCTATTAAATTCATTAGAAATATATTATTAGTTATGATATAATATGCTAACGAGGTACGAGTAATTTATTACAGCTGCATACAGCTCAACTCCAAGGGTTTCAATAAAGAAGAAGCTGTAAAAACAAAACAAGAGCGATAAAAAATGATCAAATATCGTGTTAATTACGATTCCTGAGCAGTCTAAAAGAAACTTTATTTCTGTATATTTCTGTTTATGGTAAGAAAGGAAAAAAGGAGAAAGCCACGCAGGTCTGGCGGGATCTTCAGATTTGGCACTCGATACTATCATATCTATTATCATATCTAGCATATCTAGTAAGGAACTTTGCATGAAGATACAAATATGTATATAAAGTGTTTGTTCGTAAAGGAACAAATCTTTGGTAGAGAATAGTTTTATTTTAGTATTTAAGAATATTAGCTTTTGGACCTAACTCATATTTTAGTATATATGTACTGTGACTTCATGATATTAAAAAAAATAACTAATGACAATGTTGTGTTTTCACACTTTTTTTAAGTACACTCTTGCGTTTTTCCACAAAACACTCTATGTTACACTTAAGCCAACCAGCTTCGCTTTTCATAACATCATCAAGTCTTTTTATCTCAAGATAAATAAGTTAGTTTTATTTTGACGTTCAGTATTTGTTTAGTAGTTACTGACGCTATATTATATTTTAGGTGTTTTCAAATTATTTGTAATTTAACTGCAAAACTCTTCCTCTAATGATTGTATTTCCATTTTCTGATTTAAAGACAAGTTCACACTTGTTCATTTTTTTGTTGGCTCTAGTAGCTGCTCTTTTGTCAGAAATCATAATTTGTTAAACGATGAGTTGAATTCATAAAAGGTTTTGAGGTTACATCATTATTTTAAATCTGAATCTTAGTTAATTCCTAATTTGTACTTTACGTTGCTGTCTTATTATATTATTAAAAGAAAAACAAATAGCCAAATTTCCTTGACATATAAAATGGACTCCATAGGTGAAAACGTTGCGTTGCTAACCTAAGCTATAACTAAATGAAATATACCAGCTACAGCTACCTACTTAAAATTGAAAAGTTGTAGCAGTTTGTGGGAATAGTCGATTTTTTTTAATTTGCTATTAAACTCTCTTCTTACGTTACATTCCCTTGAACCCTTAGATAAATTAGTTCAGAAGTGACTGAGAAATCGATTAACATACATAAAAAAATAAAAGTGAAATACACCCACAACCTCCTCCTTTTTTTGAAGTCGGTTAAAGATGTCACATATTTATTTTACTGTTCTGTTTATTAACGATCTTCAAAAATTATTCTTAAAAAAGTTAGAAAGTTGAAATAACTAGTGGTGTCAACGTTTTAATTAAATATTCCATACTGTAAAACTTAATGTTGTGTGTAATTTGTCAAAATGTATTCTTTTGTGTAATTGTGAACTGTGGTCTAGTTACGGTGTGGATGAAAACTTTGTCACTTGTCCCCCTCCCTCCTGTCCCCCTTGGCAAAGAATACTTCAAATGAATACATTTAATATGTTTATTTTTAAAGTTAAAAGGGCAACGATTATTTTAAAATCAGACTTGTCTTTAATCTTCGTTTCTTAAAAACTGGTTACTAGTAAGAAAACAAAATGTTAGTAGATAAATTCGTAAAATATTTTTTTTATTGAATTTAATTATTTAATCGTTATGTATTACGTAGCACGTAGTAGTAGTTAGTATACTACTGTTTTAGAGTCCTCATGATGTAGGCTATTAATTAACTGGTTGGCTAACACAACTCCACTACATTTTTTTTCAATCACAGGTGCTCAAACTTATCAGTTTATTACATTTCAAAATTAAAATTGATGTTTAGGGACGTCTGGTAAACTACTAGATTATTTAATTGCGTTTCTGCAAAGGTAACTTAGGAACACCATCATTGAGCAACACGTCAGAAAAAGAAAACGAACTAGACCTTAAATAGCGAACGTGATGAAAAGAAAAAAAAATGAAAATAAATTTATTTACAGCGAAAACATAGAAACAGTAAAAACATAAATAGATAATAACAGGATAATATCTTATTAATTATGTATAACGCTGAGAGTT
>NJDC01001249.1:161600-197608 GCA_002245475.1 Calephelis virginiensis
CTAACCCCAAAGTAAGCAAATTATATGCTTGTGTTATGGGTGTTAGTCAACGGTACTAATACATAGAAATACTTAAATAGATACCAGAATAAATTTAATAAACACCCAGATCCGGTAGGTAATGCAGACATCTAAATGTTCGTCACACAAATGCCTGCCCCCGTCGGGAATCGAACCCGAGCCTCGCGGTAAGTCGATGTAGTTAGGCGAGTACGCTAGCCACTCGACCAACGAGGCGATCAATATGACGGTATTTAAACTTTTATGAGGAACGAATATTCAGCCTCATATGGAATTCTGTTCTCACTGGTTTAGAGCTTCATGGTACCAATTCCTTCGTTTTGACCACATTTAACATAGTAGCGGACCGGATTTTATGCAACGAAGGATTATATTGAGATTTGATATCCCAACGACTTGAAAGTGAGCGAGAGTTAAGTATATCAGAAAAAGAATGAGACTAGGAAAAATTCGGTCGAAATGCAAAAAAACAGTGGTGTTATACTTGCTGATTACATTCGTAACAGTGAGATAAATTGAAAGTGGGATTGAAAGAAAGTTTTGGTGTCAACGTTTGAAAGAACATGCTTCGCTGGTTTGGTCATGTGGAAAGAATTACGAAATATTGACAAAGCAGATGTACATTGCGAATGTGGATAGATGTAGATACCCGGGGAGACCAAGGTCAACATTCCACAATCAAATTACTCGGTTATTGTTCGAGCTAGCCAGGAAGGTCTGATTGGGCACTCGATACTTTCTGCCTACCTCGTAAGGTACTTGAAGATATGTGTTTTTAATGATTACTACTTAAGAATCTTGAAGTAAAGAGCTGAATGATTCCTTAAAGGGCGACAACACGACTGTGTTGTATTGTTGAAACAATTTCTGGGTGGCAGCATCTACAATCAGGTGAATCACTTCCTCATTAGCTCGCACTTCTATGAGTAATACTAGACAATTGGTCTAAAATTACAAATACATAAACAATATTATCTTATTTCCTATGCTTCCACTGTTCAGCACTAGGAAATCTGTTTCACAGTTGCCTTCATATTTCATGAAAAAACATAAAACGATGGTCTCTTCAGGTATTTTGAAATTATAGTGAAAAAATGAACCCTGAACTCAATAACAGAATTTTTTTTGTTCCTTTGATAAAAATATAATGAAAATTACATAATATAAAGAGAGTGTAGGCTTGCAGCCTCGCTAAAACTGGTTCTATATGCACGGATAATATTGGAGGGACACATTTCCTTATACCGTTACCGACATCATATAACTCAGTAGTAAAGTCTACTGATATCAAGTTCCTAGGGCATCCTTTTACTAGTTTAAAATAATGAATGATATTTATGAGGACAGTGCACAATAACCAATTTGCTTATATTATTTAAATTCTGTAATCTTCGTTCGAAAATTGAGGTATTTGTAACAACTAGTGGTCGTAATAAATTAATTAATAATAAACTATCTTATTGATAAAAACGCCATCTTCATTTTTCAAGACCAACCACTTTATTTCCAAACTTTTTAGTGCGCCATCTGTGATCTTTTATCGTTATCATCAATATATTTGTTTGTGTGTGTCAAATGCATGGTAGTGTGGCACAGCCCGGTAAAGTTGTAAAAACCTCGCGGTTGGCAACAAATTAGTCATTCAAAAAAAATGGTAGAATGGGTAATGTTTTATTTATTGATTTAATGTACTTTATAAGCATTAGTATTGAAAAATATTAGCGTTCTGCACTTCTCCTACACATAAACTATAAGTGTGCCAAATTTGATGCTTCTGCGTCCGCGCAATTTTCGTTAAAAGGGGTCCAAAGTTTTGGCATCACGTATTAATATATACTCGTAGATTCTGATGATTCCTTTTAAAATGAAGTCCCTAGCTTTCCAGTTTGCCTCGCCATCGACTAAGATCTACAAGTGGTTTTGAGCTAAACCCAATAATTCGTATTTTTGTTCACCTTAAATATTTTAATCGGTATAATTTTTTGTAAGTTTATTTTACCCCCAGCGGCTGGCTGCCCAAGCTGTCCAGATATTATACAATTATTCATATTAAGAATATTCAATAGGTATTAAATTATGTGTAAGTAACTTAGATACATAAGTTACAAACATTTACATAAACCTCAATGTCCCGGTGTTGGACTGGCAACGAAAAAGAGTTGTTTCAATTTTCCAATAGAAACAAAGTTGTACGAAATTCAATAAGTGCTCGGGTGGCGTTAAGCTTGCCGTCTATCACATTGTGAGATTTTAGTATCTTCAGTTAGTCGTGGGTGTCGTAGTTGTACCTCCACCAACCACTTTGGGGATACGAGCTTAAAGATAATTTTTACCATAATTCAAATTTAAATCTGTTTTTATCATTATTCAAAGTTTTTACCCATTTAACCAACTCAGCTGCAACTAATAAAAATAATCAGGAACGAGAATAATTGTAGTACCATAACACTGCCACCAGATGTCGCACAGCGCCACGTGTGACCAATTACTTCAGACAAAGAACCGTTCTATTGTCTCTCACTAAGGTCACGCATTAAGTGATTAATGAGACCTTTACTTAAGTGTGTGTATTGGGGATCATATTATGTAACTAAGCATAATTATGTTTTAACTGCAAATTCATAATTAAATGACGATATAGACTACTTACTAGCCCATTCCAGAGCAACGGTCACGTTACAAAGTAGAGTGTTCCAATACGATATAGATAAATAAATGTTCCCGGACAAGTTACACCAATTGAATCTAACCCGAAAGTAAGCAAATTATATGGTTGGATGGTTAATACATGAAAAGGCTTATATACCTAGTAACAAGAATATAATAAACACCCGGATATTCAGACATCTAAATGTTTATCACACAAACACCTGCCTTCGGTGGGAATCGAACCCGAGTTTCGATGTTGTTTCGTGGAGTTAGGCGTGTACGTTAGGCCCTCGACCAACGAAACAAGACCAATGAGGAGGAGAAGCCAAATAGATATAAAAAATACCGAAAACAGTTATTTACAAAAGCACTAGGTTTAAAACCCAAATTTCACACTGCCATCGCTTTTTAACACCTTATACCGTCTTGGTGATTCATATAGACTACAATTCTCTATTACAATGTTGACTTTATACTTTTATTGCACAGACCATAATGCCAATTTAACCCTTGAAGTATATGCTAATATTACGACGTAATTAGGTGATCTAATATATCAAGAAATATTTCTTACTACGAAAAAAGTTAACAAACTTGCTTACTTTCAAACTCATGAAAAAATATGCTCAGCTAAATTTGGTTACGTTGGTGTAATTATCGAAAATTATGTTTTTTCTTATCAAATAAACCAAACCTAATAAAGCTTAGTAGCTGAAGCATTAATATTTTGCTGTTTCCCTAATTTATGAAATTATGCAAAATATTTCAAAATGTTTAATTCAACAAACTAGTTCCCTTACAAATAATTCAATTAATGTTGAGTTTACAAAAATGACGACATTTTCGTGCTATTCTAAAATATGACGAAATTTACCTTGAAAAACTCTACTCACACGTTAAAATAATTGATTATTATGCTACAAATTTTCACTGTAAGCATTTTATTTCATTTCTTGCTTTCATAAACCTGGGAGTACTATATTATAGAGTATGCGCAACTACGTCGATCAAAAGTGTTTAGCATTTACTAAAATCAGTCGGTACACAAGGTTTTGTTTAATAAGTAAACAATTTGTTTGTTAGACGTAATTCTCACTCACACACTCACTGTGGTCACAAAATATTTCCATATACATATCTCAAAGGGCAATAGGGTGAAGTAACTATCTGAAAATTAGTAAATTAATAATTAATTAATAGCTTTAAATTTAATTGCTCTTTCAAGTGTTAAAATGTGTCCGTTTTTTTATCAACTATTTTTAACTTTAAATACAAATCTCTTCAAAAACTGTTGGGTAACATTAATTACACTTCTAAAACAAACATTGAGATTCAACTTGAACCTCGATTTTATGAAAATTGGAAATTGGAACCGGATATTCAATTTAAATATTTTTAATTTTATTATAATTCTAATATATTTATTCTTCATAGTAATAGCGGATATCAGCATTTCATCCCAAAAAAAAAACAATGAATCCAAAACAATATTTTATTGTTTATGATATTTTAATGTTAATAATTCGCTAGTAAAGCGTTACTCAATACCTAAAATGACATATCCGATTCTAATTTCTAATTTGCATGAAATCGAAATTCAATGTAGGGTTACAGTGCACAATCTGTAACCCTACATTGAATTTCGATTCGATGAGAGTCTGATGACTTGGTTAACTGGTAGGTTTTAAATTAATTGCTGTTTAATTTTTACAATCTTGCTCTATAATATCATCTAAGACGTTAAGTATCGAACTATGAGTCACAAAATTTAACATGACTAATATTCTTGATGGTAGACAGTTAAGCATTTTAATAAGTTATTGTATATTAGACGAACCTTATTCATGTGTGGGAATATGGTAAGGCTTCACTGCTTGGGAAAAATAATGTATATCTGTAAATGTTGTTTGACTATGAACAATATATGATTAAACGATCTTCCAAGAAATTTGATAATTATTATATAAATCACTTCATTCGAAGATATTAATGACACAGAAATAATAAAATGAGAGTTTACGTGAAACCTAACTAGCTTAGACTTCCTTGAGACCTTCTTAAAGCATATATGTTGCAAATTTGAATTTTAGTTTAGTTAACTATAATAATTATAATTTATAACAATAACAAATAAACTTAAATTTTAAGAAAAAATGACATCAAATTGATTAGGTGGGACTACACAGCGCTTCATAGCTTGCAGGCTAACTCGATACTCAGTATAGATGTAGACTCTAGATATTCAGTACTCTTCTTAGTATTTGCTTCTTGATTTTACGACTGCTATATACCCCTACAATCTTAATATAAGGCGTTCATCTACTGATCGTTTCTGTAGACACTTTTTACCTCTCAGTACACCATTGGGCAATCTATAACCGAATGCAATGTTTCCGAAATATTACGATTTGAAAATCTTTGAGAAAATAGTTTATTTATTTCTAAAGGGACAACGCAGATGTAAGTCCCCTGCTGATACAGCTGATAATGGGTGACGGTAGTCGCTTTGCATCAGGTGAACTGCCTCCTCGGTTTTTACCTATTCCCTCAAAAATAGAACTTGTAAAAGTTATCAAATATACTTAAACATTAATCATCAATACAATATGCAAAGTACAGAATTACCAGCCTTTGAGATATAAAGTAACAAACGAATTAGAGAACATGAAATGAAAAAACGAAATATCGGTCACTGTCAAATTGTTTGTAAGATTTTTTTGTACAAAATTTGTTCGTAAATCGATTTGAATTACAACCTTATAAATATAGTAAGCAAAATCTTTCACAATGTAATATGAATCTCATCTTATAGAACTCTAAAAGTTTGCAGCATATCTTTATATTACATATATATATTTTCATGTAAAATATCGCCGAAACCGGCGTGTTTACTATTTGTATGAAAATGTAAGGAGGAATATGGAGGAAACCAGGCAGCTCTGCAGGACCATGATATTTGGCACTCGATA
Organism: Calephelis virginiensis; assembly: GCA_002245475.1. Taxonomy (NCBI): domain Eukaryota; kingdom Metazoa; phylum Arthropoda; class Insecta; order Lepidoptera; family Riodinidae; genus Calephelis; species Calephelis virginiensis. The sequence continues at coordinate 167,240 of NJDC01001249.1, forward strand.
CTCTCTGCCTGTCCCGTAAGGGACGTGGCGTAAAGATATGTATGTAAGTTTGTTGAAAAAATCCTATTAATATTATAAATGCGAAAGTTTGTAAGTATGGATGTATGGATGTTTGTTACTCACGCTCTCACGCACGTTTGTTTCACGCTCGAATGGCTGAACGGATTTGTCTGAAATTTGGAAGACAGATAGATTGTGACCTGGATTTACATATAGGTTATTTTAAATCCCGATCGCACACCGGGTTTCTGTGAAAACGCGGGCGAAGCCGCAGGTAGCAGCTAGTAACTTATAAAATCAGTTAATTATTGGTGAAGTAAACGCGTAACAAACATAAAAAAAAACCGATGAATCCATACCAGAGATGGTGCTTAAAACATTTAATTAAACTAAATTCCAGATCTTAAAGATTATTACATGTTATCATAATATGGTAGTTGTAGTTTAGCGCTCTCGGGTTCTTGTGTTTTAATAGACCGCTTCACTTTTTTGCTGTGGTCAAGGAAAATACTAAGAAATTTACTGGATATCTGTACTGACTGCAGTAAAAGAAGTTCGTTTGTACGTTATGTTATGTACTCGTAAACTCGTTAATCCAACTACACCATGTTTTAATTCAAAGCAGGTATTTTAGGTTATACTCGTAGAGTAATCTACCTCCTATAAATATTATCTTTTTATTGTTTTCTTCAAATACAGTACACACACAAACACACACACACACACACACACACACACACACACACACACACACACACACACAAAAGTACAGCATACATAAACAAACAAACATTAGAACAAACTTCGAAACCTGAATTTGTTTAGTAAATAAATTAAAAATTAAATAAGAGATTTTAATTATAAATACAAAGAAATGTAATCCCTACTCGCGGTAACATAAATATTTTTCAACAGACTTCAATTGCAATTAACCCATATTTCAACCGAGCCTAATTAGCAAATATCTTGACCTATATTATCAGACCCCAAGTTCTCACGTCACAAAGGCTCTTGTAAATATCCTTTTATTTTGGGTAACTAGTTATGTTAAAAATGAATGATTCTTAAGTTATTTGACTTCATGTGGCTATGGGTTCGATCTCTGGGTCGTGCAACAAAAAAAAGAAAAAAAAGTGTTTTTCAACCTATATATTACATAAAAATGACTCCCCATTTTGCGTGGTCATCGCATTACGCCTGAACGGATAGACTAATTTTGCAATTTTTTTGGTATTGGTTATTGTTAGATAAATAGAAAAACAATATTATATTTTGTGGAACTAATTGTTTTCAGCTACTCATGGGAAGCATTCCAACACATTTTGCCAAGTTGTGGGGTTTAAATCTAATATATAAAATTCTCGTGTCACGGTGTGCATGATTGAACTCCTCCGAAACGGCTTGACTGATTCTCATTAAATTTTGTGAGCATATTGGGTAGGTCTGAGAATCGGCCAACATCTCTTTTTATACCCCTAAGTGATGACAGTGACTCACCCCAATTTTTTTGCTAAAATCACATTGAAAATATAGCAGAACAACTTTATAAAAAAAAATTACATTCAATTCATAATTTAAACTTTTTTATTGGAGCATTAATTATTATAAACAATTTTAAAATTTAAATAAATTTAATTAAATTTTATTCCCATTCTATTCTTAACTATTTTGTATAATTAACTAGAATATTTAGAGTTCAAAAAAATGTATACGAGCGATATGTAGCGTTAATCAGTAATCACGCAAATCACTTGTCAAGTTGCTCTCAGATTGTGGCCGCGATTCCGATTCGGTGGTAGCTAAAAAAATGTCGACGTGCATGAATACCATTTGTAAGGTTTATCTAAATTTAGTTTTTTCTGATTCTTTTAAAAATTTAACCTTAACTTTGGCTGTAAGTATACATATTTGTAAAACAAACAACATCAGTAATTACTTGTATAAAACAAATGCATTAAACATTAGGAATTTTAGAAATTTTAGAAATACTGAGAAATTACATAACCAAATACAATAGTAATGTATATTGTCTTTCCGTTTGTACCCCATTTCCTTATCATCTTTAATCTCTTCCATTAAAAAGATTTCCAAAAAAAATGACAAATTTTGCAGTATTGGTTCGGGTCCGTTGAGGAGAATAGACCATATGCCTTTCTGACAGGTAGGTATCTTGTTAAATAACGAGCAAAGCTCAAATGGGCCAACAAAACTTTTGGTAGTACATATTATAATGCTGTGCTCACCCGGATATGTACGCCTAACGCCTTTCCTATTTTTACTTCCATAATGATGGTACCTAATGTTTCTATCCTGAGGGTAGGGTGACCGGTAGACTTTCATAATAGGCCTAACAAACCGACCATAAGACAGCGACATATCGATAATATTCACGGTTTTTTATAGGCTATGGTTTTCTTTTATCACCAAGAGAGCCGTGTATTTGTCCGCTGATCTTTGACATACTCGGATAATGTTTGTAATAGTTGTTTGTATAGTTTTTTCTCCTGACTCACAGACTGAGGTTCGGAAACGGTAGTAGTGAAAGGCAGATCAGATATAATTCTGATTGCCGAAGAGTGTGTTTTGCTGATTCTTCACCTGACCATCTAGGATTAGAACCGATAGTAGTTTGCGATAGATAGGATTTAACCTAAGCTTTCTTTTCATTTGTTTGTAATATATTACGAAACCTGAAATATGGTTATCATAATATTAGGTAGGTACGTCATTCCTATATTATGTTAGATAACGTTATTAAAATATGTCCACACACGATTATGTGCCATGCTTAAATATTTTTTCAACAACCTCTTTAATTCAGTGTGCGATATTATCGTACTCCAATTTGGGAAATAAAGTAAGTAAAAATAGTTAAAATAACACAAACACAGGCCTTCGAGACTCAACTCATTAATCTTGCTTCTTACCTTACGTGTTTTAGACAAAGCTTACAACGTAGGTCGACGTCCATACCTCCCTCCTAAAAGATAAAAATGTGAAACTATTTAGTGAAGTTAAGTAAGTAGCTTGATGCACGTTTTACTCGTACTACTAATATCTTTCGGACGTCCAAACGTTAAGAGTCACGTCCGCAACTTATGTCCGCTAGTTTGCAAGGCTTACTTTACTTTCAATATCTAAATACACTGTAAGTCGCGGCCGTCAGTCGCGTCCAATAGTATGTTCCCAGTTTGATTCCGAAAATAGGTGGCAAACCTATCGCCAACCGGCCACGTAGCGGATACCGGGCTTCGTTGTATTTATTAGAAAATTTAGAAACATATTTCCATGTCGTTGCCCGACCCGGTAATCAAACTCGGGACCTCACGAAGTCAAGTCTATTGCCGGACCGCAAGACCGCAGAAGCTATGGACAGTTGTCACAATATAATATCACACATATTGTGCTAAAAGCGAATAGTTTACCAAGCAAATAAAATGTGTTATTTTCATTTCTTACAGCCTTTTTAATATTAACTTCATCAACCATCATTAATAACCTAACCTAGATAGTCAAGAAAAAAAAACCGGCGAAACAAACTCTCATGAAAGATGTCCCATCTTAATTGTACAGCACTTTTACAGATGACCCTCCACTACAGTAAATGTTGTCATCAAAAAAGACATAACTGCAATTAAACTACATTTCATAAGCTTAGTTAGCAGTTATCATAAGGCTCGACCTATATAAACATTTAATCTTATCCCATATTTTGTTGTCACAAAGGCATTTGAGTGCATCATTTTTATTTAAAAGTCGTGGCGTAGTAATGTCTAATATGTTTGTATAATGCTGGGTACAGACTAAGCAAAAGCATACTATGAGCCCTCATTTACTTTTGATATTTGAACATATGTTGATGTTCTCATTAATTTTTTCCTCATTCTCTGATAAGAGCTGATATGTAATTTTCGAAATTTTAATATCACTAGTAATAAATACAGCTTTTTATTTTGAATACCATAATTTTAAATCTTATACTCTGTCTGTCGAGTATAATAATTACGATGAGGAATTTCTAATATAAGTATATCGAAGTCAAAAGTAAATCGAAGTATAGGGAGGGAAAGCCTTAGTGAGTGTGTTCTAAATGTGCAAAAATGTGCCGTTGTTTAATTTGTCTTTATTGTAGTCCTCACCATGACAAAAAGATTGAAATTACATTATCTGTCTTGATGTTACAGTCCCCATAAATGGGATTTAAAAATCACTCAGTGATGATCAATTTCAGTTGATTTCAGTTCAATCTCAAATCTACTGCAATCACAACTTCCTACTGGCATAATGTCACAGCATACCGCTGTGTTAAGGTTTCTTCCTATTAATTTTCAGCACGTTCCATGTATCTCCTGATATAATATCTCATTAGAAATAGTTGTGTTCGCTCAAAAGATACACAATGGCAAAGCGAAGTTCAGGTTCGTTAGTTCGGTCTGTACCAATCCCAAAGTGCAGTCGCACCTCATTAGATGAGAATCAAAATGTTTAGAGGCAATCAGAAACCTGTTTTTATGTGATATGTTTGTGTCCGGGCTTTTGTATTTTATTGTTGGCTCTTTATAGTAATGATGGTCAATAAATAGACATTCACTTACTAAAGTAATGTTTTTTGAATATTTGTAATTTTGTAATTTACAAACTTAATGTAAAAAAATAACTTACGTAAATTATTATTTTTTTGCAGAAAAACGAAATTTTATGATCTCATTATTTTTTTCTTAACAAATTTAAAAGGTTTAAGCCGCAAATTCATATATAAATATATTCAACGTATTTTACAGTTTCAGAAACAAATTACTAAATAATATGAGTGTACAAAATGGTACCCACATGGTACCCTTATAGATTCAACTTGTCTGTCTGTCAAAGTTGTTTTATTTTATGTCAAATTTTTTTTTATAAAGTAGATACCATTGAAGCATTGTAGGACGTATTTTGTAAACTACTTCACGATATTTTAGAGAAACATAATAAAGGATTAAAGGGGGAAGGATAGTATCAGTTCCATTAATGGACCCCCTCTGAAACTAGAAAAATATTACCTACTTATATAACTTATACTTATATATATAGTTCACAAAATTTTCTTCCAGTATTTGCTACTAATTATGATTTTTATGAATTTTAATGTTTTCAAAACGGAATGTGATTGATCTAAGCACTCTTATACTTAGATCAATCACATTCATGCTACCTCAAATCTAAGCCACGGTGAGCGGTACTAGACAAAATTAAAATTGCTGTGCAGTGACTAGACCGAATTAGTAACACCATAACTATCACTTTCATCAAAGTGTTGGTGCTCGCCATTATCGTGTTACGTGCTAGTGAGTTGTAGGTTGATATGCACACGGGTCTTAAGATTCAGGCCATACGATTTATGTAGTCTGTAGGCATCTGATGTCATGTGTTATTTGCTATATTATCATATAAAAAAACATTTAGGAAATAATCGAAAAGGTTGTATAGATGGGTAGACTTAGTTTTATTCTTGGTAACATTTTAATAACGTTCATCACAAAGATAATACGTTCTTTGAATCGCGGTATTAATTTTCCTGCAGACCTTCCGAGAACGGTAAGGCCTTTTCGCTGAATATGCGTCGTTTGTGGTCACTTTATTACATATAATTTTATGCGTAGAATCTAACTCAGTTATATTTCTTGTAAAAGATAAGCTTTTGTCTTGTATTTTTTTTGTTGCTGTTTTCAGAACATCTTAGAAACTATTCGTTTTTATTTAGTTAGATAGGATTATTTAGAAGTGGGGGTGTTCCTATACTGACATAGGTACGCATGTGTAGGTACCTATGCATTAGACTAGAAATTTGTGGTGATTTTGTATAGAAGTAATTATTTTATTATAGACAATAGGTATTATAGACAATAGGTACGTATGTACCAGAATAAATTGATTAAGTTATTAAGTTTATTAAATTCATACTGGTATCCAGTTTCTTACATGTATATAGTTTTTTTTAATATTTGTATCGTTGACTAACATCCATAATATGCTTAACTCATTATTATGATATAGCATGCTTACCTTCGGGCTATATACAATTTGTGTAACTTGTCCATGGATATTTGTTATAAAGTAGTACTATTTATTAAATAGGTATGTATTTATATTACTAGGAGAGTCAGTCAGACTACAGACAGTAGATAGAGTGACTTGTGACACAATGACTTTTCCAGATTGTGACTACAACTATCAACTTTACTGTTTCCATAACGTTTTTACATGGACTTGTCGTTTTTCTATTTAAAGAATGTAATAACTGACGATCTTATATATGCAAGAAGTAGTATTTTAATGTCTAGTGTTTGTACACTCCCATATAAAGAAAAAACAGCTTTATTTCCAGCCTGTCACAACACTAACCCGCGGTTTAGTCAGCGCAGAACATTTACAATTTTTTACAAACTTTCATCTCCCAATATGTTTTAGGGGTTATTTAAAAAAATAGCCTATGTTTGAACTCGGTTCTTTAACTATATGGATATCAAATTCAACAACATATGGCGACAGACAGACATTCAGATTTTCGCATTTCTTATATTAGCTTGGATAGTATGGATTCTTAAACTTTTCCCAAGCTTACAAATAAAATGAACAGTTCTTGTCAGAAGTATTGCTATCACTATTTAGCGGATTAAGTTTGAAATAACGGTCTTGCCCGTTTAAGTTTCAAAACAACCGAAATTTCCGAGTTTAAATATGTTGGTACGACTGTATGTACACAAATCAAGTCTAAGTTATCAGGGCTTCGGCTCACATTTACGTCATTACAAATCACACCATATCATTAGTACAGATTATATTATATCGTTTTAGACGAATGTTACCAGCCACGTCGGCTGTGGACCGTTTCCGGCGCACCGCGCTACCGGTCAATTACTGTACTCTCATACACCATCTATAATGTTAGGCTTGACTTGATTTTCCTAGCTTAGAATATTATAAATACGAAAGTATGGACATTTTTACGTTCCAGTTGCAGAACTGAACTGATTTTAATCCAGCACAGAAATAGATCAGTCCGCGGGGACGTAGCCTCCTTTTTATTCCCATAACTGGACCGTCTATCGCAGGAGAGAAACTTTTGCGCCACCTTGTTGGTCGAGGAGTTATTGTACACGTCTAATGCCACCAACAACCGAGCCTGGCGGTTGAGGTTTGGGTTCGATTCCCGACGGGGTCAAACATTTGTGTGATACATATTTAAACGTCTATATTTCCGGGTCTGTCTGTTCTGGTGTATATTAAATATATTGTGGTATCTATTTAAGTAATTCTATGTATTAGTATCGTTAACTGAAACCTATAGTACAGGCATAATATTTGTAAATTGCTTACTTTGGAGTTTGGTCAACTTGTGTTATTTGTCCAGGGACATTTCTTTTCTTTTTTTAAACCCAGGTGGATCTACATCTCGTAGCCATCACTTACCTCTGCAATGTGACAAGTAAGAGTTGTCGGAGTTACTTCATACTCACCTTGGTTACGTTAATCCACGGGTACCAGCCATGTTACGAAACAGGTCTATTGATGATTTCATACAGTTATAGTTTAATGTTACAGTTTGACCAAACCGCTACACATCTACATCATACCATGCTACAGATCGAGTCCCAAGTGTCATGATCACTTCAACTTCAGACTTACCCAGCTTCCTAGTTACAAGGGATAAACCTAAATGCACATTTCACGTCCTTGGCCCAACGATTACCTAGTATATATACTCAAGGGCTTAAACTGTATATTATGCGGTTTGGTCTCGATCTCCGCATTTTAATCAGATATGTCCATCATCAATCATCCTATACAACAGGCAGCAGCTACAATAACTTTAATCTCAAACATTCCATAATCACGATTTGAACAATTTGATGAGGCTTATACTTGGGTAATTATTTAATCTTCATTGTCTATCAAATTTAATTATTTGAATCCCAAATATGTAAATTTTAATTAATTAAGATTAAATCTTTATTTACTAAACACATAATTATTGTAAAAGTAATTTCATTTATTCAACTTTACAACCTAATGAATTAAAATTACATTTCATAGCCATTACATATTTTAATATATCCATAGAAGTAGCCATAAAAATCAACTTAATAAGCTGAATCCAAATTAGAATATACAAATCTCTTTGTGAACGTCATGTTGTCATTAAAAATATGTATACTTATAAGTGCTTACTTATAATGTTATCAGAATATCAAATTAATTTAATTATTTTAAGAATTGTTACAAGTGGTATGTACGTACGTTTGTTTGTCGGTTGTTAAATAGGACTATTGTTCTTTGTTACTATGCAAATGAACTGAATGAAAAAAGGGAAATTTATCGTAGAAGTAAAGATGTAATTTTCTTATACTTACCTCATTTTTAAATTCTTTGAATAATATTTATAGTTACTTACAAAATAGTGCTACTGGGTACAGTCTAGTTACTGATTGGAACCTAGTGTTATTTTTAGTAAAAAGTGAATTCTCTCGACTAAGCCGTAATTTGAAAACGACATTATTGATTTAATTTGTCTTTTCGTAAGGTTTGCGACCTTTGTAGTAGTAGTAAAATCAAAATTTCAGAATTATATGAGGTTTTACTTGAGATCGCACATTGGGAGGGTTCGGGGCAGAGAGGTTCGCACCGCAGTAATCGGCCTTTCCATAAAATTATTATTTTGTACAAGGCACACTGTGGAGGGCCGTATCGCAGCGGATTGCGGAAACATCTGATTTGTTTATATTTACAAATGAGATTATGCAAAGAAAATTTTAATTATGTTTTTTTGATTTCAGGTAAGTTGAAGTCGACTCCGTTCGTCGTGTAGACTTGAAAAATCTGCATTCCAGTATGTACCTTTCTGTTCGAATAAACATTGTTACGATGTGTTATATATTTTGATGTTTTCGTTATGTTTTGAAGTTCAAAATGCAAGAACTTACTTGTACCCGTAAGTCATATAGGTAGCCGTTACAACTTTCTCTAAACAATGATATTTCAGCTTCTATGTAACCGATATAATGATCTTTTAATTAAAAATAGACGACATACTTGCAAATGTGTTACCTATATAATGTAAAAAAGTCAACACTATTCCTTAACATCTGTAACAGAAATAATTAGTCGCCAATACGATGCTAGTTTCAGAAAGATGATTAGCTCTTCTATTGAAAATTATCACGTCAAAACTTCTTTGGAAACACAATTCGAGGGATGCTGTTCCAAAGTTTTGTAGCTTCTTTTTACGGAAAACCTCTCAAATACCACCTTAAAACTTATTCCAGCTATTTTTTTTGCAATATTTTTGATTCAAATGAAATCATTTTTCGTTATTGTTATTTCATCTTATAAAAAAGGGTACATAGAGGTAGTCTTCTTTTTTCCTCATACTGTTGCTTAACAACTACTTTTGTCACCAACGTCGTGAGAAGGTTTTGCTACAACCTGGTTAGGTTAGTATCAATACTATTTATCACTATTGTTTAGTTTTTTGAAGGTAAAATAACACAAACACACACTCTGATATTACTAAACCAAAAAACTTAACATCCCAGCTTCACGTGGGCTCGGTACGTGCGTGTGCATGGTGCGTCCATTACTACCTTCGCTGTCCACAGACTATGTGTGTATTTTGTAATTACCAGCTTCCACCTGCTTGTGAATTATCCAATTCCGTAAATACAGTAGTCACCTTACAGATCGGTAAACTTGTATGAAAATAGCGAGAAGAAGTAGTGAGATAGAGATAGAAACGGCTACCGGATAGAATCCTTAATCACCGCCCGCAGATCGAGTTGCGGACCCGTGAATATTCCTAAACGCAATTTAAATTGTAGCGTATCGTAATATTTCACTACTAAGTGATGCTATGTATGTACAGGTTGATGCATTTGTGATAAAACAATTATAATGGAGTTTTGTTTAGTTTTTAGTTACTACATCGATCGTAATGTTTCCATCAATAAATGTTATATTTACTTTACACGATTATTTCGAACACTAAATAAATATCTGAATATTAATAGTTTATTTCCATTTGACATATATACAGTTTTAACTTATCGTTTAAAATCCATTTTTTTAAAAATTAAATATTTTATTTATTTTATTTTCATTTTTATGATAATGGAAGGCAAACAAGCACACGGATTTTTTTAATATATATGATATAAAAAGATATACGAATACATATATAAATATAGTTTAAAAAAATCATAACAGCATATTTATTTGATGGATTCATTTCCAAGTAGTCAACTCTTTATTTATTTATTTTTAACCCTTTGTTAACCACAATAAAAAATAAAATCTTAATAAATAGCAAAGTAACGAACGAGTTTCCTTAAAAGGAGTCATTTTACAAGCTCACGCTGTATAACTATAAACTTACAGATTAATCAAACTAGCTTTTCTTCCTAAACAACACAGCAAAAAAGAACCTTAACTCTTGGATGTACAGCTTACAGTTTCTTACATATTTATAAAATAGTATAAAATGAAATGAGATAAGTGCATAGAGCAACACAAAACCTTATGGATGTTCTGCTTCATTTAGCAAAAGGATGTCGAATTCATTTTATGCAGCACCGCGTCTGTTTTTACTTAAAAATTGACCCTACATCTAATGCACTAGCTTCATGGTCGTACTTCATGTAGTACTTTTATAGTGCTTTACTCTAATGTAAGTTCGCAATAATAATGCACCGGAGGTGGCTTTTGATTTTCTTGGTAATTCCCTTTTTTAATATATTTTTTCTTACTGTTTTTTTTTCAGTGTCGTCTAGAACTGCACATTACGTAATTTATTTAGAACATTTTGTTAACGTTCTATTTTCTTAAATTTCTAGGTTTATTATTCTCTCTTTCATCGTGTTTAGTGGGTTCAACAGGTTTATTCTTTGTGTAGATATTGTGTCTGATTATAAATGATTTCTTTTATTCCTATTTCACGTTTACTATTAGGTATGATCGAGTCGTGTGACTTCTTCCTGAGCTCATTTCGTCAGAATCCGTCGTTGTCACATCCGAAAGTAGAGTTTCTGGTTAAATTAGACAAGAAATTTAATATCGTAATTTCGATTGGCGATACATCATTCCCATTTTTTAATGAGATGTGAAATATTTTCCTTTTCATTCAATTCTTCTCCATATTTACCTTTCTATAATTTATTAAAACCGTATATCATTGCTATAAATTCTAAAATCATATACATTTGCCAACATGCCATTCATTTTTGGATTCACTATGTTTACCTTTCAATGCTGATACTCATATAAAACATTCGTCGTTAATGGAAGAGACATTTGCGAATAGTCACGACTCATAAAGGTTCCAGTAGCATTCGCCGTATCTACATTATGACATTGATACAATATTTTAAAATATTAGTTGTAAAATTAAGTACTCATATATCACCGATGGCTAAGCTGGGTGAACTTGATTAATTTGCACAATAATTGTTCATTCTTTTTGTATCAGACCCTCAATTTTATAATTTAATTTTTCAGTTAACCTAAAATAAAAGAAATCATACCATAAAAAGTGCCATTTATTATATATATTCAATGTATAAGTTCAATATTCGGTCGGGATTTGATATGTGTCCGCTTGGTGATAGGCATATCATCTATTACATTGTGGGACGTCTTCGGCTAATCTTGGGTGGCCCTGGTTGTGCCTCTGTCTACGTATATTTATTGTTTGCGTTCAGATCTCATACAAAAAGTCCAAACTACTTGTTTGTCTCACATTGTCTCACACAATGCCTCATGCAGTTAGAGAGAAACAAGTAGTTACGGTAGGTATATAATACTCGTCGACTACAGACATCAGGTTGTTAAGGTGATTTGTTTACCAGAGGCACGGATGTAAAGCTTCTCGCGTAAGTGAACTGGCCACACGGAAGGTACGGAAGGAACTGAAATACTGACATTGTCGGGCTTTGCGTTTTGACATGTCTTAGACGTGGTGTTGCTGCCTGCGATGATTTCTGAACTGACATGAAAAAAAGTATCTTCACGCCCATATCCCCGAAGATAGGCAGAGGCACAAACAGGGCACCCACGATTAGTCGAAGACACTAAGTCCCACAATGTGTTAGGTGGCAAGCCTATCGCCAACCGGGCACATATCCAATCCCGAGCAACATTTTTTTATTAGAAAATATGAAAAACCGATTTTTTTTGTTGCCCGACCCGGGATTTGAACCCGGGAACTCAAGCAGTCAAGTCCAATACCTGAACCACTAGCCTGTTAGGCTAGACGCTACTTGGCAGGAAAGCAACAGCCTGATTATATTTTAAAGAAGCCAAAGGCCTTTGACAATAAATGTAATTATGTTTGCTCAGAATATTTGAGTTTTTGGATTTTCGACAGAAGAAAATAGTGACAGAAGTTAATAATGATTTAACCCACCACGGACAAAGCCGTAGTCTACTTGTTTCTCTAAACACAATCAAACTCTCACTTCAAACGGTTGTTACGACAAATCAAGAAAGCAGCCATCTCAGTTATCACTCCTCGTCCAAAACAACACACGATAATGGCGACCATTAAGATCACCGTTATTACACAGCCATTACAACATTATGGTTGAAGTAGATGTAAATCACTTCTCAGTTGAAACTCGCATCAGTCTAATATAACCATAAAATTGTAGCATTAAAAATAATCTGCGTTAAAAAGCTAGAGGCGATTGTTTTTATTAAGTGTAAAAAGTATCCAAAGGTTACCGACAATAAGAAGTGGTGCAGCGTGATAACAGTTTTAGAAGAAAACGATTTTATATATTACGAACTAGAGCTCTTTAAATTATTAAAAAAAGACTAATGGCACATATACGTCACCTAGTACAAAGGTAGTGATTGTACGTCATTACCGTTTTGTGGCAAATATTGTTATTAAATATTGTAAATATTGGCAAAATGTCCTCCAAACCGGAATATTACTGCGATGAGCACGTAAGGCTTTGGATGCAGAAATAGGTAAGACAGTATTACCAGACCGGTCGAGTCTGTTAACTGATAAAAAAACCGATCATCTCATTTGCCTTCCAGTTCTAATAAAAGTAGAACATTAAACATCTGCACATCGTCATTATTGCTGTAATGACTAATGACAGTGGCAGCACTTGATTATGATATATTATTAATTACATATTATGTAGGTATGGTAATGGAACCATTAACTTTAGTGTAACATGGTCCTTCAAAATGGCACACTTCACATAGCTACAATTTGTTTTGTGATATTTTTTTTCTATTTCTGGTATAATAGTGATGGTGGTAATCACCTCTGTAGTCTAGCGGTTCAGTTGTTGGACTTGACTGCATGAGGTCCCGGGTTCGAATCCCGGGTCGGGCAACAAAAAGAAAATTGGGTTTTTCCAAAAAACCGATCACAATTTTAATAAATGACTTATCTAGGTACAGAAATATTTAATATTTTCTTTTATTTGCCTGGAATGGTATCATCAGATCTAGCTTAATGGCAATGGAAACAAATCAGAAATACGTAATTTTCAATAGCAATTTTAATAAAAAATGTAATATAATTTTAATAAAATATGTTGAGAAATGTCGGCGAAATTGATTGACTATATATACATAATAATATATTATGTAGGAGTCAAACGTATAACCTCCCCCTTTTTTGAAATTTGCTAATAAAAAAAATGCTAAACAACCATTTATTTAGTATTGTACACTAATCTAAGTACACTTTTTTAATAGAGAGTATAGTATTAGTTCTAAAAAAAAACGAAATTAGGATATACAGAATCACAAAAAAAAATTCCATTAACATAAACGCCACATTAACATTGTTTAAATACAGTATATTTAATTTATACATTTCTGTATCTTTTATAAATTACAGAAGTACTCACTAATTCTTAACTTATAATCTTTTATAATTTCTTAATTTATTTGTGTATTAATAATATGGATATGTTAATAAGTTCTATGGAAACAATAATTTAAAATGTTGTTTATTTTTTATAGCTGTCAGGTCATGTGCATATAATGTACGAATAACTTTGTTAATGTGTTAATAATTCAATTTACGTCTAATAGGAATTAGATAGAGTATAATTTTGCATTATTTTCTTTAAGTTTACTGCATTTTAAATTAGTGGTTAATACTCGTTCAATTTGCTGCAGCTGTTTGTCTAAATACAATTGTAATTGTTGTTATCGCTTGTTATGGAGGTTTTTGCGGTAAATCTGAAATAAAACGTGTAATAGGGATATACTGCGATTATGAGGTAAATACTCATTGATGTCAGAGTATTAATTGATTATGTTAAACTGTAACATAAATTATTAGAAAAAGATTTTTGAATCACAGAAAAAGTATTTCAGATTCCAAATTTCAGTTAACTGAAATCAATATGAATTCGTTACTGAATTATGAACCACAATTAGGTATAATATTTTTTCTGGAATATAATAATCGACAGAAATATTCACATGTTTTTATTCAAACAGGCATACCTAATGGAGAATAGTCACCACTGCTCATACACATCGACAGCAATAAGAGTTAGCTTTTTTTTGTAATGGCTAATATGTTGCTAACCGCGAGGCTATTACAACTTCACCGGACTATACGAAGAATGATCAGCAAATGCTTTGCCGGTCATTAAACAAAGTATTACCTCTTTCTTTGACAAAAATTGGATATGTGCCCGGTTGGCGTCAGGCTTGCCACCTATCACTTCGTGGGACTTTTGGTCTACGGATAGCTTTTACTCTCTTGGACCAAGTTAGTCTATCACAGTCTCACCCGTTACTAACTAGCATCATAAAGTTAATATTTGTTACTGTTGTGGTCCGATCTGATGGTACAATCTTAAAGTAGCCGATGGTATTGTTCATGCGTGAGACTTGGCACAGATGTCTTTATTTCTTGGTATGAGTTAAACTGTTTTATTTGTGTGTTGTTGATTAATATAGGAAACTTGTTCATGAACATTATTTATTTATTTTAATATTATTATGTAATACTATATAGTTATAAAATATCCCAGCTTAAGCAACGAACCATCACGGTTCGAAGTACGTAATGTTGAAAAAGTCTACCTTAAACATTAGTTTATTATTCGTTATAGCATTATATTTAGTTCAAGAGTACAAGCGCAGAAACAATTTTGATGCCATAAATGAATACAGTTATATTTTGAATAACTAGATTAGGTACCTTCTAAATTAAATCATAAATTAGAGACACAAAATTTTTCAACTTTTTATACCAGCAACATCGGTGTAAGTGGAGGTCGAACTAAGTGTCCAAATAGTGTACTACATCTAGCAACAAATGAACCAATATTTAAGTTTTGATTTATTGCCCAAAGCGGAGAGCCGTTATATTGTTCTATCACCTAGACACAACTAGACATAACAGTTGCCATTACTTTAATTAGGGGGAGGAGAAGGAGGAAAATTATTTTTATTTGAAAGCTGGTACATTTCATTCGAAAAAGATCTGTTAGGTTATTTTTTAAATAATATTTTTTACAATGAGTTATCAACTTCATTCATGTATTTTTTATGATTTGGATGCAGGGAATCTTATTTACCATGATAGTTGCGTAAACAATAGTAAGCGAGTTTTTGTAATTTTCCTTCTTTGAAATTACTTTTATAATATGATAGTTTAAGTAGACGTGATGCCAAATAGTTATTACTTGCAAATAAACAATTTTTATTGATTAAGACATTGCCTATCGTGGACAACGATAAATGTGATAACCATAAGAGCACAGTCAGACCGAAATGAAAACCGTGCGTTAAGCGGGGTGGGTGGTTTAAGTCAATTTTCTTCTCATCTATTCTGTTCTCTAATTCTATTTTACTGTGTATATACCTCTTTCAAAGGTTTACATTAAATGTTATGTCATAACTTAGTGAAAAGGGGTGGAGTCGTGTCCCAATACTCGCCCTAATTAGTACTTTTGCTATATCCATCTAAAATTACACATTTTTTCATAATTTGGTTCCAGTTTTGAGGATAGTTAGATGCAAAATTTATGAACAATGTGTTAAAATCGCAACCCCAATTCTCCCTGTATTGTTCTGGGTCCGCTGAGTAAAATAGATCATCTGCCTCGGCACCAAGCTGCTCTCAAGAAGCGAGCTCTGGCTATAATGTAGGTCATTAATAACAAGAGCGCTTATAGTAGAGTGCTGAGCAGCAACTTGCCCAGGTACAGCCTTTACCGCCTTACCCATTTTTTCCACCATAATGACTCTGCCATGTTTCGGCCCGGAAGATAGGGTAGCCTATAGGCTTGCACAGTAGATCTAACATCTCGGCCACAGGGCAGCGACGTACCTGCAACTTCTATGGTGTCTGTCATGGTTATCTCTCACCATCAGGAGAGTTGCTTGTTGTTCTTATTCGTTGTTCTTAGAAAAAAATAGCGTATATAATACAGACGATACATATCTTAAAATATAAAAGAAACCAGGTCTATAAAAGTTACGAGTACTACTACTTATAACCTTTTAGCAATCCCATCAAATTAATACTCATTTGAGTAGTCTTAACTAGTTCTGTTACTTACTCCTGATGATTAAGACATGACGCTGGAACTGTAAGATGGGTGATAAAAACTGAAAGGCTTATTAGAGGCCCTGTAAAGTTTAGTTTTTTATTGACCTGCAATTTATGATTATTATTATTCAAATAATACGTCAAATAACTTGCAAAAGACTAAAATAGCCTTTAAAAACTTAGTGTGCTCAGTAAAGCGAGACAGTACTTTAAGCCGCCCAATCGCATGCCACTTTAAAAAGCTCAAATTTGACCGTACATGGAGTAATATTCTCAACTCTGGGAGGGGCTCCTCAGAACCAGCTAATTCCTTTTGACCACATCCAGCATCGAGCGTCTCGAATTTTTAATTGCCAATTGGCTTGAATTTGTGGCGTTACGTAGAAATGTTAGGTCACTCAGTGTTTTCTACCGCATTTATAATGGGGAATGCTTTGAGGAGTTTTTTGGTTTGATTCCTGCCGCTAAGTTTCACCTTCGGACATTGCGTCAGAGTTTAAGGTATCATACCCATCATCTTGATAAGTGGCGATCTACAACTGCGCTTTTCCGAAGACGTTTCTTACCCCGCACAACAACTTTGTGCAATTAGTTAACGCGGGCAATATTTCCAAACGAATATAAATTAGGAACCTCAAATAAAAGGGTGTACCCATTCCTTAAAAATTGGCAACGCATTTGTGATATTTCTGTTGGTGATGATTACTTCCCGTCATGTGACCCACTTGCTCGTTTGCCTCCTATTATATACAAAACGAGACTTAATTAGTGCTTTCTATTTTGTTATTACTGAAAGGTTGCCGAAACTTACACCGCCTAGAGGTTAGGCATCAAGCAAAAGTAAGTTTACTGGCTACCTTATCCTCCAAACCGGAACACGTCAGCGGTGGTATCAATTCGGGCGAGTCGGTGCGCAACTCTACGACCTAGTCAGATGTCATGGTATTATTAGCGCTTTTACAAACTTCCTTTTAGGATGGCAGTTGGTTTCAATCAATGCGGATGACACAATTTGTTTATTACTTCATATAACTGCCCACTTTATATTGTAGGTAACGATCCTTGTATTAAGTGCTAGCCTTGTGAATAAATAAAATGTTATTATTTTGCATTTTTAACCGTGTTAAAAAAAAAACGTAATTCTTTTTTTTAATGCAGAAAAGTTTCGAATTTGTCACATAAAATTTTGGTTCAGGTAGGCCCTTTAATTTTTATTTTATAAGTATTTTTTACATTTTTTTTCACCTATACCGATGTTTATTTTTATTAAATTTGATCATATTATCAGCAATTAACTAAAAAGTAGTAAATAAAACTAATAACGTTAATTAAAACCAACTTCAAAACTAAAAAGTGAAAAATAATAAAGATTTGATATTAATTATATACTACCTATTACTTATATGGGCTATTTATTTATACGTTTGAAGTCGGTGCCAAGCCCTAAACTAATAATTATATTATAAGTATGAAATTGGCTTATTACCGGCTTCAAGCCTATTAGTAAATGGCACATATAAATAATAGGTAGTATGTAATTAATATCAAATATTCATTATTTTTCATTTTGAAGTCGGTTTTAATTAACGTATTTATTTTTATAGTTGATAAGTATGATGTGGCCCTTATTCTTTCCTTTGACATGAGCTTTGTTAATAAATGAAAATATTGTGCAATTGCGTACTTAAGCGGTTGTGTTATTAATTGTGCGCGGACCAGTTTATGCTATACCGTGAATTTACAATGACACATTGTCGTATATCAATTATATTATATATTACATTTTCCACGGCATTTGCTTTAAAACCTAGAACTGTTTACGTATTTAGCAATGGTGGCACCGAGCTACTAATAGATAATAATACAGTTGTATTATTCCTTCTAAGTAGTTTTTAAGGAAACCGTCAATTTGACACTAGCACTCTAGTTATGACTAGAGGATAGAGATTTAGAATATCTTGTCTAGTTTGGTAATACGCGTGGTTCCGGTTAACTGGGTAGGAAGTGAAATTACGCATGATGCTTTCTGCCGTGATGCCGTCATCACACATGTTGACGAAGCATGTTTTTTTTGCTAAGATACATCTGTTACGAGTTGTTAAAAAAAAAATAGAGATTTTGCTTGTCTTTTGTATTTTCTAATTCATATGTTTTTTTTTTAATATTTGAAAAACTTATAACAACCATTCTTTGAACATTTTGTGTTTAATTCAATTTGTGATCATCCTTGATATTTTATATGAAATGGTACTTCAGAAGTAGATATTTTAGTTCATATCATCATGATATGTATTAGGAAAGATACAAGGTTTAAATTTGTCTAACTATGCGATACCACTAGTTCGTACTAAGCGAATCAGAATCAGAATCAAAAAAATCTTTATTCACTTGAACTAACAAGTGCTATTTGTGCGCGTAGACATTTTTTTTAAACTACCACCGGATCAAAATCGCGGCCACACACTGAGACCGCGAAGCGGACGATATCATCTAAACAAGAAGTAATAAATCTTCTAGTTTTGCGAATAAATTATGAGGAAGGTAGCTTATCGTTATATTTTATATCAGCATTCGTAGGATGCTCCCACAGAGAGGCGTTTTATCTTCTGTATTACTAAAACTAACATGAACACACTCGAATTTTCTGGCGTAGAGATATATAAAAAAACAATTTAGTAGTGGAGATTATTTGATTTTTCCACTAACATATCCTAGCAGAAGAGACGACATTATGATACGCAGGGTAGCAGTGTAATAAAATATCCGCCTACCATTTTCGTGTTTCAATTGCAAAGTCAGGTGGCTAATAGAGTAACTTGGACAAGATGGTTAACGACACTAATTGGCAAAGTTATCGTTTTTTGGTCCAAAGGCAACGTACATTTTGTATCATCACGAATTTAGCCGGCTTATGTGCCTTCCTGCCATAAGCCTATGTAAGCCATAAGCATACGTAAACGTAATGCTTAGTTTCAATACAGTAAAATATGAAATGACAGAGAAATCGATTAACATACATAAATAATATAGGAGTCGAACATATAGGTTATATGTCCTCCTTTTTGACGTCGGTTGTCAAGTGTGTCAGCGTAAACGTGTATTCTCCCAATAGTTCCTATTTCTCCTCTACCGAATCATGCCGTAAGTTTACAGTACATTGAAATTTTATACTTGTTATCGACATTGTGTGTCTTTGAAAACTAAAGTTCAAGAACTAACTTTCCTCATTCTAGATAATAATGACGTATGTTTTACAAATATGTCTACTTCTATTATTTCCAGAATAGAGAAACTTCTTAGCTAGTCTGTTCTTTAAATTTTTTGGTTGCTTATGTTTGATCTTACTATATCATAAATAATCAACTTCATTCGTAAACTATTTCATAAACGTCATAACTATTAACTTAAGTACCTTAAATTTTACTATTTTTCCACTCTTCCCACTATCTTAAGTCCAAATTTCAATTTATTTACAATTAATACCTATAATTATTGAAACCTTCGTTCGACAAATACGCTTACACTCGCTATCCACATCACCGATCTCATCTCATTTCATTTACAACTACCAAATCTTTCAAAGTACGAGTGTGTGATCCGCGCTAATGGATCAAGTTGTATCTCTCGGTACAAAATGCAGACAATAAGGACAAATTTAAATTAACAATAAAATGCCAGATCCTATCCCTTCATGAGTAGAAAATTTAGTCAATTTTGGTTTGTTAACTAGTAGGTATTTAATAATTTATGGTTTAAGTATAGACATTCGTTTTGTATATATCCAGGTTCGTATTGTATATATCTGCTTTGTCAATCTTTCATCTGTCATTCTTGCCATATGTCCGAACCAGTTGAGCGTGTCATTTATCATTATAATAGCAACACTTTCCTTAAATCTCACTCTTTCTCCGATCTCGCTATTGCGATTGTGGTCAGCAAGCGCAACAGCACAGATTTTCCATAGTGCTCTCATTTTGACCGCACTTATATCCCATAGTTTTTCTGATATACCCAACTCTCGCTTCCATACAACAACGTTGGAATAAGCAAAGAATTATGCAAAGTCAGTCTAGCAATTAGACTCAAAACTTTGCTTGTTTTTACCCAACGCTCCATTTAAACTATTCCCTGCACACACTCTGTACATTCGAGGTTTACTTTCTATCCTTGCTAAAAGAACAACCAAGATATACAATTTCATTCTCTTGTTCTAGCACTACATCATCAATTAATCGTTTCTTTTAAACACTTAAAATAAGTTTAATTTAGAATGATTACTATTATGTACAGTTTAAATGGCATAATATTGATGTACTTAGCGTAGAATTGTTTGTATGGCACCTGCAAACTTTACTCTCTGTTCGCCCAAAGTTTGACTGGTGGGAATACCTATGGGCAATAAGTTCGGCTTGTGTAGAAATTAATTTGGTTTAGAGCACAATAAACTAAAGTAAATAAATAATAACTAATCTGTCAACGCACACTTCAAGCTAAAAAACTACAAAGAAATAACAAATAAAATTACATTTTTGACACAGATAGTTCCAATCAAAAAAGTATTAATTTTCGAAGGAAAGTCTGTCCATTAAAGAAGAAGTAAACCGATCCCAAAGAAATTTAACAGGTGGTTAGTCTATGACTGGGAGAAGGGACTATGGCTTATCCTGATATCATAACGAGTTTTGTTACACAGTGAAGCCGCGGGCAACAGCTAGTATCCTGCGTAGGA
The DNA here is from genome assembly GCA_002245475.1 of Calephelis virginiensis. Taxonomy (NCBI): domain Eukaryota; kingdom Metazoa; phylum Arthropoda; class Insecta; order Lepidoptera; family Riodinidae; genus Calephelis; species Calephelis virginiensis. The sequence continues at coordinate 188,545 of NJDC01001249.1, forward strand.
TATTCTCCGCTAATGTAATACAGTGTGTAGTAGTATTAATATCGGTTCTCATTAATGCACATTATTTACTGAACATAAGATAAAATACAATTTGAGTCACGTGTCGTGCAATCTGAGTTGGCATTAAACGTGTTTCGTTACAATATACTCGTACAAACAACAAACAAACGTACAAACATAAATGTGAGATAATTTTACAACCGGCTGCCTCGTAGAGTATTGATAAGAAATAGTATTGCGTTTTATTGAAACTGTTAAGGCGAAGCTGCTTCATAATATTATAATTTTATTATTTTCTATGAAATGTTATCTTTTTATGGTCTAGCTGGCCAAGTTTGGACTTGACTTTATGAGGTCACAACCTGGATTTCCGGGTTTCGTTCAAGATAATTTCATTCATTCATCCATTTTTTTCGTTTTAATTTTACTAAATGATCAACGTTGCCTGAGCCTGGGTACGTGTATGTGCCCGGTTGCCGGTAGGTTTGCCAACTATCTTATTATGGGACTTAATGCCGGTTGGTCGATGGTGCCCTTGTTGTTTATCTGCATATCACTTCTAAAATACTGTCGTGAATATACCTATTTAGTTTGTTTCGAGAAAGTTAACGAGCTGGCGACCTTTTATAATTAGGGCAACTTGCTCCAATAGACATCATAGATATTAGTGGTGCGTCGGTAACATACTCGTATTATTAACGCTTATTTGACCGCGGTTCTACGGTCTCGCACAGAATCTGACTACAAGATTATGGCAGCAGGAACAGGTAAGGCGGTGGTACCAATATTATCGAAATGTTGCACAGCATTCTAGCTTACTATAATCTAGATGCAATCAAAATTAAGTAAAATAACCTATTAATCTCTTTCACTTTCTTAAAAATCATCTAAACTATTTCCAGTAAAAAGTTCTGAGATAACACAGATGAAAACAAAAAGTGAAATTGAAATTCCCCCTTTTTACTGAAATTGTCGACTGAGATTTTATTTGTTTTTTGTAGAAAATTTTCATTTACCGATTGGAGCTTCTTGCGAATTTAAATGAACTATAATGTGTACCACACATACTAATTTATTTGTCTGTGTGGTACCTACACGTTGTATGGCCATTGACCTGTTGACAGTGTTATGCTGTTGTACTATTGAAATTCGTTTGTTAAATGGTTGACTCCGCTAGATGCGATAAATTTGAAATTGAAACCGCGTGAAACGATGACCTTGTGATGTGTCAACAATGACCTTGACGATACTTCTTAATGGAAAAAAAGGAGTACCTACAGATAAATGTACCTCATCATTAAAATTTGTTCTGTTTCATGTCAAAATTACTGAACAAACAAAAAGAAACTTGAATAACAGAGTAATGTACAATTTACAAAAAGTTAAGTTGTTCCCAATGTTGTTCGTGGCATCACGTAACCTGACATGTTTGTTAGCCTACTGGGGAGTCGAAATTATGAATCTTGGTAATTACATTTTATTGTTGAACATTGGTAGTGCTAAGCACATTAAAGTGACATTAATGACCTTAAGTTAAAAATGAAATACAAACAAAATGTAAATTGAAATGGCGTTATCAAGTGAAGCCAAACAAAGGCGGGTCGGATGATAACATAGACGCACCACAGATAGCTTGTTTCATTAGAACCTCGAGTGCGTTTCAGTACACATACTCTCGTTTGTCTACAAAGTAAATCATTTGTTTCATTAGCCGTCGTCGCCTTTAAAATTATCAAACTTAAACAATCATTTGACTAACGATAGACTTTAAAATATAACCAGTTTCGCAAAAACCATTTAACCTACCATTAGCCCCAAGGTATGTCTGAGCCAACCTCGAGACTAATATTTGATTCCTGTAAAAATGTTCGAAACCAAAATTAAGGAAAAACGTGGAATGTTTTACTTTTAAATTGTATTACAATACCATTCACTAAATCAGGAAAGAGGTATCGATAGAGAAGTCAGATTTTGGTACAGAACAGTATCAAAACCTGACTAATTTTACTAAGACATAAAAACTATGACTAAAGTTACTCTTATCTCAAGAGCACGAAACTTTTTACATTCAATAAAACTTGATAAACGAAACTTAAAAAAATGTTTTCTTAATACAATTACTTCAATCCAACGAATTCTAGCATCAAAGTTTCAAGGTAGGATACTACTGGATATAGGTACCACTAGATAAAGATAGTGAGAAAAATATGTGCGTTCTGTTCCAATACACAAATTATGGATGGGAAGGTTAAAAAGCTTACCTACGGATGTTCTAATGGTAAAAAATACGAGTCACCTATAGACATCAAACACGCTATTAGTGCGTTGGCAATGGTAAGTTTCTTGTAAATAAGTTTACCCACTATCTCACCTTCCAAAATTTGAGTCGAATTGTAACACAATATTTAAGAATACTTATTTGAGGGATAGGTAAAGAAGAAGTAATAAAACGGGCGAGATGTCGTAAAATTTTGCCCCTAGCCATGGTCACCATGTAAGTGATAAAAACGGCACGGAAACGGAAAACGTTTCATCATAATATTCAAAGGCGCACGGAGCATACAACATCCATAATTTTCCACATTACTCGTTCTAGATTCCCTGAAAACGTATATAACGTTACATACTGGCTGTTACCACAAAACTAAACACTATATCAATTTTGAGGTTTCGGCGAAAACATTACACGAAACTATCAACCGACTGTGATTAAAAATGGTATAATTTCAATATTAGATTAGGTTTCAACTGGATCCAGTTATTGGTGTATATTTTTAGACCACAGCGGAGTGATGTGCACATGCCACAAAACCGTTTCTTATACGACATCTAATAGTGTAGTGAAATAGTTATAGTATCGAAATTTAAATTACCTTTTTACTATTGATACGATATTCTTTTTCCGGATAAAATATCATTAATAATGCAAAATGGTGTTCATATTAACGAAGGCATTTAACAAGATTATTAAACACAGTTAAACTGAAAAAACCGACTCCGTCTATTTTATTGGGTACCACTTCACAATTAAGCAATTCACTATTTTAGCAAATGCTTCCAAAATGGTCCCACATAAATTTTATCTTGATCTATCTTTCTAAAACGACAGAGTAATCGCGTAACAAACATACCGAAAAACGAGAAATCGAATTGAGAATCTCCTCCTTTTTTAGAGTCGGTTAACAATATTATGTATATCGTTTTAAAGTTATTATGTTACGTGACTTCATTGAAATAAGAGTACCTAAGGCATTTATTTAAAAAAAATGGTACGACGGTTTTTCTCTTAATATGATCCTTCTCCTGACAAAAATCAATATAACGAAAAAAAGAATTAGCAAATTTTGTCCATCCGGTCAAGCGTGATGCGATGACCACGCGAAATGGGGAGTCGTTTATATAAATCGACAATAGTATTATGATGATGTTAATCTAATTTAATTACTGAAGATTTATGTAAAAAGATATAGCTCAAAGTCTCACTAATATTTAAATATCAATTAAATTGTTCCAAAACGATAGTTACAGTTCTTTTAAATGGTCGTTATTACAGACGCAGCTGCTGTTGTTTCAGTAACATGTATATTTATAGGTTTAACATAAATTTTCTTTTAATTAGGTATATACAAATTGTGTAACAGCAATAACAATAAAGTAATTTCAATAAATTAGAATATCTTTAAGAACATTATAATATGTCGATATTTATACAAATCATCGACATTTATATAAAATATCGATATAGCAAAGTACGAATCACATCTCTCTTGACACTAAAGACGATAAGAGTTGTTATATTTCATCTGCGCACGCGCCGATGCGGTAATACTAGTTGTTATTCAATAGTTGTTGTATTTATTCCATTACTTTTGAGGTGAGACGAGACCATGACGAGACAGAATGTTATTACAACGAAGCGTTAACTAAGTATTTATACTTAAATATGATTTAACCTACTGGGCGAATATATTTATCGATCCTCTAAAACCGTTACACCACTGTAATTGTAGGTACAGGTACAGGTAAGTAAGCCGATAGATGTTCAATTAAGTTGAGTCGTTATGGTCATGGTTTCAGTAACAAACAAACTAACGAGAGCTTTGGTAGCTACTGAAAAGCAATTCAGTTTTGGTTGCAGAGTGTTTAATGTTAGTCAGATCAGGTTAAGCAGTGCGTGATTTTTTACCAGCTTTCTATAAGAGGGGATTATCAAATGAAATTAGTATTTTTTCCTTTGTTACTCGATTACTTGGCCAATAATTAACAGATTTTGATGTTTTTTAGTAATTTAGGTCGTCACTCCAAAGTGGTCGAATTCAAATTTGAGATTCGGAGTCGGATCTTAATAAAATTTATATGGGATTATATCGGAATCATAAGCTGCTTTTTAAAAAGGATTATGAAATTGACACTTAGTAGGTACTAAAATTTGAATCCTTTATGTTCTTATATGTAGTTTTTTCTTAAACCTATACTTATAAAAATAACTTTCTTTGGTCATCGCATCATGCATGAACGGATGAACCAATTTTGTTAATTATTTTTTGTTTTGTTAGTCGTGGTTAGGAGAAGTTTCATAAGAAAAGAAACCAAATTCATACTTAGGACAGGACCAAGTCTATCGCCTCCACTACAATGTTATACAAAATTTCAATCGACTTAGATTTGTATGCGTAATCCCAGACAAACAAATAAACAAACATGTTTTACAAAGAAAAACACGTCGCCAAATAATTCATGAAATATGTTTCTTACATTTATTGGTAACCAATCGAGAATTACTTTCGAATTGATATTGTCCAACCTTAAAGCACATCCATAACTAACTCGTGCTGCGTAGTACAAACCAGATCCTATGTTAATTTATATTTTAAAATACACCTTATTTTAAACATCCTAAAGTTAAAACTCAAACATGAGAAATACATAGTTGTGAACTTGAGCTTATAACAGCTTTATGTCACTGCAAGAGCTTTAGAGCTGATATTTAACTACCCTATAATTTATGTATAGATTAAAACTATGACGAAAGATTGTTGTTTTTAGTGATTGCTAGTTTTATGTCTCGAGGAGATAAGATCGATAAACCAATATCGGTTTGAAGATTCGATTTCTGGTTGATTACTGGCTATTTTTAAATTATATATGGCATTATATTTAAGTCTATTACAGTAATATAATATACTACTACTGTAATATTATAGTAGTAGTAGTAGTATTTAAGTAGTAGCAGTATATACGCTATAATTATATGTTTGAAACTATTACAGCTAATTGCCTCGTGGTCTAGCGGTCCGGTGTTGGACTTCACTTCTTGAGGTCCCGGGTTCGATTACTGGGTTGAGCAACAACAAAATATCTATTTTTCCAACAAAAAACAATGTTTCCCAGGATTGGATATGTGCCCGGTTGGCGATAGGCTTTCCATCTATCACAGTATGGGACTTACTGTCTTCGTGTAGTCGGGGGCCCTGGTTGTACCTCTACCTACCTCTTTGGAGATATGGGTGTGATGATACTTTTTTACTTATATTTGGTTTTGTTGTTTACCCTTTGTTGGTTTTGTGCGATTAGTACTATCATGAAAACAAACAAAAAGGAAGGATCCGATACAATATATCATAACTTCTTCCAACTTTCTGATAATCTGCAATTTTCCAAATCGACTAAGTATTCGTTTTAGATTTATTTTCTGGGTGAATTATATTTTACAAATACAATTTTGTGGTAAAAATTATTATGCCGGCTCTACATTAGTGCCGTGAATTCACGCGCGAATTCTCGCCGTGTATTCACGGACCGATTCCATGTCTTCCACATTCATAGGATGCTCACAATCGTCACGGCGCAAAGCCTTTGTCACGGGACAAAATACCGACTCTGATCGGGGAACAGGCGTGAACGCACATGAACCCTTTGAAAACCGTCCACATTCACGTTCGCGCCTGTTCACGGAGCTTTACGGCACTAATGTGGAGCCGGCATTAGACGGTTGTTTAAAACTCTTTTTACTGTACTGGTGTTTTAGTAAGTACATGATGTCGTAAAAATGTTTAAATCCACCCAACACGTCGATTTGTCAGTTTCACTGCTCATTTTTCACGCCAAAACTACGGTTCGGATTTTAACAAATCTTGTGTAATATGTAGGTAGTGGCTTATAGTCCAGATAAAAAATAAGGATTCTTTTTACTGCGGGAAAACCTTTTGTTTCCATTGCCAACTACAAAAAACCAGCAACAGCTACTATCATCATCATCATCATCATCAGCCGGAGGACGTCTACTGCTGGACATAGGCTTCCCCCAAAGAGTGCCACAAGTCACGGTCATCAGCGGCTTGTGACCAACGACTCCCCGCAACTTTGACCAGATCATCAGTCCACCGGGTGGGAGGTCGTCCAACACTACTGTAAAACAAAATTAATAATTTTCTTGTTAAAAATCTGACACTGTCGATTCGAAAAATCTCGATTTGATTCCATTTTAATTTGATCAAGATCGTAGCCTTTAAGTTACACACACCACAGCATAAAGAAAGTCGATTTCCGCTGTCTGTCTCTACGTATCTTTAGATCTATTAAACTAGTCTACGGATTTTGATGCGGTTTTTTACTAGATAGAGTGACTTAAGAGAAAGTTTCGTATGTGTATAATAACATAAAAGTTCGTCCACCCAGACAAAGCTGGGTGGGTGACTTATGTATTTGTATGCTTAATTATGTATTTGTATTGTAATTGTTAAAATTTCTATTATTTATTATACGGTATGTGTGTTTGTATGGTAATGTTGGTAAAATAAGATATAAATAATATGTGTTATCAACAACACCATGTAAGACTATTACATGCAAATGCAATAATTATTAATTCAAAGTTATTGAATTAATAATTATTGCGTTTATTAATAAAGCGAATTTTTGTTTACGTAGAGTACATGACATTATAATTGAAGTGGAATTTCTGCAGCGTTAACCCTCCTAAACTATGTATCTTCCCGCACATATCCCCAAAGAAGTAGGCAGACGCATAACCAGGGCACCCAAGACTAGCCGAAAATACTAAGTCCCACAATAAGTGGCAAGCCTATTCCAAACCGGGCACATATGCAATCCCGGGCAACGTTATTTTTATTAGAAAATTGAAAATATATATTCCCTAATTTTAACAATACATATTTCAAATAAGGGATATTGAATTACAATAGTAACTAAAGGCCTTGGAGTTGTTGCGGATTGAGACCTTGATCCATAGATCGTGCGATTGTCAAAGTTGCAAACGCGGCGTGCCTTTTGTGTTTACATCGATATACAAATTGTAATACGAGCTGCAAAATGGTGCAGTCGAGTGTATTTATTGTAATAGCTATATATTTTGACGTGATACAATAATACTTATTACGTCTGACAAAATACACGAATTGTAAACAAAACATAGGTACCTACACTCCTTTCATGACTGTTATTTTTTATGTAAGAGATGCGGGCGAACAGCGCACAAGCACGTCACGTGTCTCCTGACGGTAAGAGACAACCGTGGCCTGTAGACATCATTTGTGTTGTATGTAGGTGCGACGCTGTCCAATTGTGCATGTAAACTGGTTACAAACTGCTGCACAGCAATCTTGTGCTGGTGATCCAGTGGTCTTGTTGGTGACTACTGATGACCAATTTAATATGGAATAGTTATAGTACTAGGAATAGTTTAAGATTGGTTGGGAATTAGTCGTCAATGCTAATGAAACTAAATTATTTTTTTGATTTAACTAAAAAAAACTCATCTCCTTCTCGGCAACGCATTAAATATGTGACAGTAAAGCTAAAACAGGCGCCCTATTAACTTACGTGCCATCTCATCGTAAATAAATATAAAATAAAAACGCTCAATTACTCTCGACATAACCTAACCGTAATTACCTAAAGACCATATCGACCATGTCAGCTTTAAAATAAAAAAAACACATTAAAGTTGGTCCATTCGTTTAGGAGTTATTTCGTAACACACACAGACACGCCAAACATATAATGTCTCACTTTTTCGTCGGTCGTTAAAAAATAAAGGCCACGTGTCATAGTCGCGGGCAACGAGTAGTGCTGAATGAATATACAACAATTTACAGACACAGTTCGTACACAATTTTAGTAGATTTAGATTTGTTCTCTCATCCCACGTACACCTAAAGCCAGCAGGTGCTAAATATTTCGCAAAACGTAATTTTGATTTGTGTGGAATGAGTTTCACATTTAATAGATCTGAATTGATTAACATATTTTAACATAATAGGCTGGTATATTACAAAACCACGGAACCAAATCCTTTACAGACACATTATTTTAGTCCTAACTAAACGTTCCTCCCTTGTTTTCTCGCATTGAAGTTATTTGTTGCCTGCTTATTTATATTATTACTTCCAATCCTATATTTAAAACTATAAGTTTCTTTATCTATATATAAAAATAAGCCAGATTTTCCTTCCTGACGTTATAACTCCAGAATGCACGAACAAATTTCAACAGTTTTGCATTCGTTGGAAAGGTCTCGGGCTCCGTGAGGTTAATAGTAAAAAAATCAGGGAAAATTTCAATAGAAAAGCAGGAAACCAGGGAAAATATTTTATCACATACAGCGCCATCTCTGATACATAGCATGTTCTATAAACCAACGTGGTTTTGCATCGTGGTGGAGCAGATGGCGCCAGTACGTGGTGTGTGAATGTGTCTGGTGGCGAAACGGAGTTTTCCGGGTCGGCAAGTTAAGACATATAAAGGTATACAAACAGATATTATTTAGTGATATTTGTGTTAAAATCACTCAATAATATATGTTTAAAATAAAAAAAAATTTAAGCCACTTTTTATGATAATTGTTCCAGTTGATGCGTAGAGATCCTTAACTGAAGTAAAATCACATAATATATATTTTATTGTGTGGGTGATGTTGCGAGCGTAGTCTAGCACTATGCAGTAAAATTAATATGTTTCAAAGTGAGTGTGTTCTTGGTATACCACTACTTTCTTAAATACGTAGTAGGACCAACGAATGAGATATCAGGGGATCGGTAACACC